>DWAJ01000154.1:0-44683 GCA_018238005.1 Eurema mandarina | reverse complement strand
CGTTTCGTTCTGCCCTTCGTAAAGTGATAGTGAGCTTTACGAAGAACCTAGACGAATCTTGGAGCAATCGGAACGGCGCTACTATGCGCTCTCGAATAAATTCTTCATTTCCTGGACACTTATTAGCCAATTTACTGCATGAATCACTATCACAATCAAACATTTAATCACTTTATGCACCAAAAAACGAATATTCAATCGAGATTACAAATAGACGCCGCAAGATTCCCGCCAAAACTCCCATCTTATAGTTTTATATAATACTATTACAATTGTTGCTTACCAAATCCACCAGGGCCGTACTAAGCCAAATCTCGATCTCGCGGGGCCACGCAATCATCGTCCGGCCGCATCAATTATTCACAATACTGATTGCGTCCGAGACGCACGTGGATGTTCCTGCATTATAGATGAGTGGCTATTCTGACTGCGCCAGGGCCGGATTGCAATATTTTGTATCGCATTTTGTTTATTTTGAGGATTTATTTTGGGTGTAAGTATCTAAAAGTAAGGTGTGGTAATCTTGTTGACATCATCAGAAGTAATATTTTATTAATATACATATTAAAAAGTATTATTATTCTTTGCACTCTAATTCTATTACATAAATATACAGCTCATGACACATAAAACAATATTATGGCTTTTTAAACTCAAAAATAGCTTCAAAATCAGTTTAAAGATTGCCCCAAACAACCTCACATTTTAAAAATCTTCATCCGATTTTAATAATACCTAGCATAGACGCTAATTTCATTATTTGCCTTCGCCTTATATTACGATAATTAATAGCCAAGTGTTACTTGCTTTAAAACATCTGTGTAAATATTGCAGATCAGTTACGGGAAATAATTTTCATTTCCCATCTACATATCGTCGGTTCCATGGTGTAATGGTCAGCACTCTGGACTTTGAATCCAGCGATCCGAGTTCAAATCTCGGTGGAACCTGATTTTTTTAACATGAGAATCAGTAAATATTATTAATATATTAAAAATTAACTTAAACTTATATTCTGTCAGTATAATAAGTTCTTACTACGATTGCAAAGTAAAGATTATTAACTCGTTAATCTTTTGCATTTATTGGACTTAATCTATAATGAAATGTAATTAGAAAGTCGAATATTTTTATTTCTGATGAGCTTCTTCAGAATAAAAATATTCGACTTTCTAAATCGTCACAGTATTACAAAATAAAATATATGTATCACCGGTTCGTAAGGAACTAGAGTATTTATTAAGTTTAAAAAGGCTTTTGATCATTTACTAATATTTTTTGCAACTGAACAGAAGATTCTCCTGACTCGTTTTGTGCCCCACGAGTTCCTTGCTGCTCTTTAAATAGGGAAAAAAGAAAGAACTTTTCTGGGGTTAATATGTATTTGTTATTATATTGTTTACAGGATTACGTCCCTGCGATGCGTGTTGACGGGCGTTTAGCGGAGGCCCCAGAGACGAGGCCCAGCTTTATTCCCAAATCTATTTCACTGTCTTACGCCGTAATCAAATAGACTTTAGTGTGTGATAGAATATTATATGAGCTATTGGGGCTTACGCAAAATATAAAAATGTTGTTGACCGTCATAATTGTTTCGTCGTACTGGTCTTTTAGGGGACTGATAAAAGTAAAGTATCTTTTTTTTGTTAATATATTAGCGGCACGTACGAATGTGGTACGGGCGTGTTTATATTATAGAACTTAATTTTTTAAGAATTAATTTATTTATTGGCTTAAGAAGATCCAAGTCCTTATGTTACGAATATAGAGACAGTTCCGGCAGAGGACTGACTATTTTATAATGTATTAAATTCCAAAATTTAAACTCAATAATAACAAGATTGGGTTAAAACAAATAAGATTATTATAATCAATAATGAAAATACAAAACTGACTAAATTTGAAATTTCGAATGTAGTTAATTCAAAATTTGAAACAGTTTAAACGTTAACGATTTACTTATTCAGTTGACTGCATGTAAGATTGTTTGTGTCTACATTCTAAGTATTTAAATAGAAAAATTAAAAAAGCAGTTCCATCATAGCGTTTTGCTTAAATTCATCACTCGCTGACAATAAAAAAGCGACAAATAACAAGTCGATTAAAACGATCTAATGAAACCATTAGATTAATGAGAAATCCATCATTGCTCGGCAAACAATATTGAACACTGGCGAACGGCGAAGCGATTCTAGTTGATTGCTTTTCAAAAGCGATAACTTGTATTAGCTAGTAACTATAGGTAGAATTTTAACGTTATTTTTTTGATTCTAATATAGGTTATCGTGAATAGAAATAATGTTGGCAGGAATATTTATTTTTATCAGTGGCAATCTCTACCCGGATTTTATCATAATTCCAATACATTTTAATGACCAGCAACACGTTTGCTTAGGTCGTTGTTAATGTATGAGGAAAGGTGATCATTTCGTATAAAATACTATTTCATATGTACAAGCACTGAGATCATTAATGTGGCCTTGGATTCTACTATATGTACATGTTATTTCCTATCTTATAAATGTGAAGATTGTGAATAGGTATGCATGTTTGGATGTTTCACGCAAAAGCTTCTGATTGGATTTCGCTGTAATTTGGCATGCAGTAAATGCTATTTATCCCGGTAGTGCCGTAAGAACGGAATATAAACCCGAGTTAAACCGCCGGACATGACGAGTTTGTATAATTGTATATACATGTATTTTTTCCAAGTTAACAGACCAAAACGCATTTCGTTTATAGTCCTAATCATATCATTTAGAAAAAAATTGTACGTAATTGTATATTTTGTCAACAGGAACTAAACTAAAAATTATTTCGGAATCTTAATTGAACTTAAAGTAAAGTGGAGGACCTTATTATCTAACTTAATGGATTCGTAAGTAAGTTGATTAGTATTCATCTCCCCAATGTAACTTGAGTCGAAAATTGCTTAGCTTCGAAAAACAAAATTAAGTTATCGACATTATTATTATTTTACCGACTGTGAATTCTTTACTGATTTTGACATTTCTTAGTAATTCGGTTTTAAATAATTATTTTGTAACATACTGATGACTGTTTCTTAATTAGAACGCGTTATCGCTTTTTTGTCGGTTTTCTTTTAACGTACAGTCAAATACAAAGTTTAAAATTACCCATTAAAATTAAAATTTAAAATAATTTGAAAATACTCATATCATTACTTAGAAATTAAAAAAACAAGAAAAACCAATTGAAATAATGAAATATTTTAATGTTACGATACTTCGTAACATTAAAATATTTCATTGTATTCATTGCATTTCATTGCATTATATTGTCATTTTGAATGTGTAAATAAACTTTTGTGGACATAATATTCTCTTTTCTTTTTCAAAATTTAATAATTAAAAAAAAACCGACTTCAAACTAAAATGTAAGGAATTAATTTGCTTCCCACTAAATAATACGTATTTTCATTTAGTGCCTATATAGAAATTATTTAATAATTATTTCATAATTTTGAAGTCGATACCAAGAAAATGCTACAGCATTTACTACTATACAATATCGATTAAACCAGACAAACAGTTATAGTTTTACTTGGCACCAATTTTGAATAAAAAATACAGACGAATTGAGAACCTCCTCCTTTATTGAAGTCGGTTAACAAGTGTATATTGTTTTTTTCTGTATGTCTTTATGATATAAAGGTAATAGGAATATACAAGGAAATAGTTTAAGTAATAACTGTTATGGTGTGTAAAGTGGGATACTTACTCGTATGGATAATCATCGTAACTGGATGTAAAAGCCCGGCAGCACACTGGCAACTTCACAACTCACTGACGGCGCGGCCGTTAACTGGGTAATAATGGGCATCAGATAACACATCAATAAAAAAGAACTACACCTTTTGAAACTAGCTTTTTAATGCCAGTGATGCTATATCTACTTATTTAAAAGAAAAAAAAATTAAGCCACTTAAAATGTGATTTTGAGTGGCTTAGTATTTTTTTAAAGCAGATAATGTATTTTTTAATAATTTATTCGAGATTAAAGAATTAATGTCAAGGGTAACACAATGTTAATAAAACAACGTTCTTTTTATATATTATCATTTACTGAAGTGATAATTATATTATAATAACACATGATTGCACGATTTCTTTGGATTTGTTGGTAGCTATACATTATATACAGTTTTAACATACAAGTGTCGAGACAAAATCTTAAACTAGTTAACGTCTAAAACAATGAGGATATAATTGTACTATAATAACAACGAATATAAATAATAGACTTATCTAAGGGTAATTTGTATCTATAGGCTTTGTACAGTCAACTACAAAAGTTAATTAACGTAAAACGTTGGAAACTACAAATCCTCTTTATACCGTTACATATTATTAACGTGTGACAAGAGGATTAAAGCATTAAGTATTATACATATATAGTAAAAAAATAATCGTCATATAAATGTGTTGCTAAGATTACATTTCACCAGTAAAAAAATCAAGAAAGAAAATCCTTAGTTGTTAGATGTTTTGTATTGTTAAACAATTTTTGTAGTCGATTGTACATTTGGAATTACCTAACCGTTTCTAGCTTTGCGGTTGCCGTGGTTGAAATTTGGATAATTAGGACGTGTCTAATAGATAATATGTCTGTGGGCAAAACCCCACG
Organism: Eurema mandarina; assembly: GCA_018238005.1. NCBI lineage: Eukaryota > Metazoa > Arthropoda > Insecta > Lepidoptera > Pieridae > Eurema > Eurema mandarina. The sequence continues at coordinate 40,036 of DWAJ01000154.1, read as the reverse complement.
ATCAGAGAAGTATAAGACATAAGTCTAAGTACATTTATATGTATTTAGACTTATAATTTTTTAATTCTGACTAGATACGCCTCGCAGTATTACGTTGAACCTGTATTTGTCGGTAATTTTTGGAAATATATACAGACATTTTCACATAATCTGGCTTTAATAATAAAAATATTGTAGATAATAAAAGGCCGATAAAAATGATTAAAATAATGTATTACAAATATTGGGCAAATTGAGATACCGTACCTATTTATTAAAATTTAGGTCTTGAATGTAAATTTTTTTAAAAGCAATAAAAATATCTAAAAAATCGAATGCGGATTTTTCGCGAGTATTACCGCCAGGCACAACTAGTCAACATCTGAAGTAAATAGTAAGTATCTTATTAACGGGGGAAATCTTTTTTCTCGCTTATTTTAGTTTTTATATTACAATTCTTACATATTTCATAACATTTGGTAAATTAAGACTGGAGTAAGTTTTTATAAATTCTTATATTATATTAAATGTATGTACATAAAATTTTATTTATTTTTAATTTAACGTATACATGAATTACTCGCTTAAATGTAGGAAGATGGAAGTTTCGAGACGTTTTTTAATTTTAGTTTGCGCTAATGATATTAGATAATAGAATATATGTTATACCCATACAAATCAAAACAATAGAAAAGAGATGTGTATATGATAAAACCAACAAGACAAAAGAGATAGTTAGATATGTCAGTTGCACGTGAATGCATCGGCAACCAATCAACTGACGGTAAGACGTCCTAATTAGGATGTTTTTGCGTCTTCAAGATTTTCGCTTATAACATTATCAACACTATTAAATATAATATCATTGGTTTGCGCAAACAATTTGATCATGCTTTTTTGATAAGCTAGTCAAACGTGTGTACTAATGCTATATTACAAAAGTAAAATTAAAATAAGGTAAATAATCTAGTCTCTGGTATTTATTTGGTAGGAATTGCAAATAATTATCTTTGGTTGTAATATTATGGCTCCGTTGTACTGCGTTATAATTATAGTATACATAAAACAATAGTCTAAACTCTAAATAATATTTTACATTTTTCTACAACTCTATAGAAAAGAGAAAAACAAATTTAGACCAAAAATTTGTACATCAAGATTAAAAATGAATTGGAAATTGAAGCATACTATTTGTTAAAGATAACGTCAGGCAGCTATTTTAAATATATTTTATAACAATAATGTTACCATATAATAATGGAATGGAAAGTATGGAATATAATATACTGGAATTAAAGTCAGTCCACTTAAAAATAAAGTTTGAACTAAATTGAAACAGGCACATCTAAAAAAAGTTACCATAAAAATGTGTATTTAAAATGTTGCTATGTTAAAAAAATCGTACATATTATGAGGAATGCGAGTAACGTCTTTTTATGACTAATACCTTAGAATAAGATGATATGAATTTAAATTTAAATGGAAAATTATATTTTTCTTACTGAGATCAATAGCTCCTAAACTATATCGAATGTAATTTCCTTATAATTCAAAGGGAATGCACCTCTTAGGTTTTTAAATATTATTAATTAAATATGAGAATTTTTTATAACATTACTTCTATTCTTCTCTTAAAGAAATACTTAGACGTTACGATTTTTATAGCATTAAATTTACAAACCTATGATACAACTTTATTGTGACGCTATGCTGACAAATTGATGTTCAATAATTAAGTTATTGTAAGGGAACAGAAATATGTACATTAAGATTTTATAAGATTATTATATGCTCGCATTATTGATCAGAGTTTACAGCAGGTGCAATATTTTACTAGTTTTCGAATTGTAGACAAATAAATGAAAACTGGTTTTTCTAAAAAGATAAATCAATCGGATTCTTACAAACTTGAACAATATCATATTTTGCTCATATTTTTGGAATTGGCCATTTCTGCTCTATAGATAGAAACATGTAACACCAAATTTATACAATTTTAATATATCATTTTTAGAAGAAAATGAATGTATGTATGTATCTTACCTAGCTATTAGCTATTACTATAGTGTATCGCAGTAGTGCAGCAGCAAGCAGCATAGCGTCACGGTAGTGTTGTGTGGTGTGTGTGCGTGCCTCAGCGCCAGGGCGCGAAGGCGGGCGCGGCTCAGGGCGGCGCGCGGTACTCGTGCCGCAGCGAGTGGCCGAGCTCTGGCGGGAGAGAGACTATCAGCGCTTCATAATAATTACAGAGCACATTGCGACACTTCGATTGATGTCAAAGCAATAAATTAAACAAAAAAAGCTTTTTTTTGCGAGTCACTCTCAAAAAACCCTTTCATTTGATACTCATACTCGAGTCAAAAAGTCAAAGTATTCGATTGAATAAAGATACTACATATAGGAACACTTTTGAATCATCATGGTATAACAAAACATTTTTTACCGGTTCGGAAGGCAGTTTCTACAAACAGATCATATCTATCATTTTGCATCTCCTTCAACAAATCTATACTAATATATAAAAAACTAAAGTTTGTGTGTTTGTTAAATTTTAAGGGGTAATCTCGGGATCTACTGAACCGATTTTAAAAATTCTTTCACCGAGGAAAACCACATTAATGCTGAGTGTCATATGCTACATATATATAAAAAAGGATTGTTAACATTGTGCCCAACGAAGTGGGCACGGATCCGCTAATATATAATAAACTGATTTAAGGCATATTGTACGTACACCTTTATGCTAAATCATGAATTTCCAAACTCACCTATCCTATGATCCGGCACGTGCATATCCGGGTGCATGGCATGAACGTCAGTGTGCGTCGGCATATGCTGAGCGTTCCGTAGGTCAGCGTGCTGCGTCTCCCGATGTCTCCGCAGATCCACCTTGCGCTGGAAGGCTCGGCCGCACAGCTCGCACGCGAAGGGCTTGAAGCCGGTGTGTTTGCGCGAGTGGGTGATCAGGTTCGACGACTGGCTGAAGGCTTTGCCGCAGACTTGGCATTTGTGAGGCTTCTCGCCTGCGAAAGAAATATTGATTCATTAGTCAGTATATTATTTTGCTCAGGATAGTATGTATTATGTTACTGGTTTTGATATAAAATAGATAATAAATAAATATTTTTATTTTTTTAAAAATAGCAACTCAAAACGTTTCACTTCGCTACTCGCTAAAAATATTTTATTGTGCCTTCCTTTTCAGTGGTTGCCTTAAAGAAATCACTATGTATAGTAAAACAATAATATATAAATACTATGTTTTTATGTAGCGAAGAAATAAATCTTGGTAAGTAAAGCAAATTCACTACGAAGGCTACAGCCTACATTTGATCATAAGATCTGCGAGACTAGCTAACATAATATATTATACAAAAATGTATATATAGTACTTTTTCTTTAAAGTACTCGTCTTCGAACTTCAAAGAAGAATTATGTTTGTTTAACATAAAAGCTCCAAAAAACATATCCAACGTAATCTTCTTTATATAATAATATATAGAATAGTATCAATGAATAAATACATATTATAAATCCCTGATTTGAATTCAAACATGTAGCTTAATATCATTACGTAACATGAAATCAGTATCGATTTATGATAGTTATAGCAATCACGATGACGTGCCAATGGTGAGGTCCGGATAATCCGTGTTTCGATATCCGGCTATCGATCCGCTGCCGCGGAGGATGGGTTGGGGTGCAGGGTTGTCAACGGCTTATTTTTACTTAAGTATATAATATTGGTAGTTATATAAATTAAAATTATCTGAGCTATAGTGTTTAAGTTTAGATATTGTTTTGTAAATAAGTTATTGGTTTGATTGTTTATTTATTTTTTGTTAAAATATAACCAAAAAAAATTCTATAACGTTATTGTGAATACCGCCTTCTATTGCTTTGATTAAGTAAAAACAGTTTTTATTTTTATAAGAACGGCACATTATTATGTACCTTTAATATTGGGATAAGTTCTGCTAATATTTTTCATAAACATACAAGCGACAACCCTGACTATACGGATATCCGTCACGTACGGGTATTAATACACGTCGGCGTAATCTGTGCCGCCGGGGCCGCATTACGGATGCGTGGCGTATGCTGGATACCGACTGGACAATTTATTATCCGGGTTATCCGGATATTATAATTTATATACGTTTATGGTATCCAGATTTGTATAGTAGGTACATAATGTTTTAACGGCTATTAAAGGGTTCTTAAGTTATCTTTAAAGTTCTTACGTACCTAGATTGTAATGAAATATATTCAAATTGTTACTATATGTAATATTAAATCAATAAAAGTAGTTCTGAAGTTTCTCGACCACTATATTGTCGTTAATATCAAACAATAAGTGTGATTCAGAATTCTAAATTAATGTCGCCATATTGATTTTTTGTATCAACCGGATGGACCTGCACCCAATTATTTTAATTGTCAATATTTTGCGCTCAAAAATATCTATCTTATTATACAGGAAAAGAGATATAAACCTTAAATGGATTTAAGTAGGAAGAATAAACAATTTTATAATTACTTAAATAAGCCATAATATAGAGATAATTTTATTTTGTATCAATTTTAATGGAATATAAGCGTTAATTAAAACGGAGATAACTTTACATATTTTAATTTAAGTGTTCGTTTTATAATAATATAGGATGTAATTAATATCGCCTTATATGTGCAGGGGGATAGAAGGTTGTAGCGATGTATCTATAGCGTATCTATCCGTAGCTATATAAAGATCGGCATGGCCCTTATATCGGTATCAAGAACAAATCACGGCATGGCTCTGATACCTAACAATTAGGTGCGTTCGTTCGGGCCGCAGGCTTCAATCAAGGGGTCTGCGCGACTTCATTAGCCCGAGCGAGAGGCCATCCGTCCTCTCTTTTCCGCGAGTGTCGTGACGTGGACCAATTTATATCTGTCGTGCCATTGGCCGTGATTGCGGCGGCCCCTCCCCCGTCGCCTAGCAACGGCCGGGGCCAGAATGCCCCCCTCTTACGGTTATAGATCGCAATTTTCCTTTGAATTGGAAATCAGAGTCGCGTCCCTCGTTAGTCCTCCATCTTCGATAGCAGATTTTTAGATAAGATGTTCCTTTGTAATATTGCTATGTTTGGTTTTTTGTGTACGTGCGCGGAATCGGGTTCGGATGCGAGGCTTTTGGTTATATTTTGTGGAATTGCTATTTCGTGAGTTACAAACGTTGATTGAATACGGTCGGCGGAATCTGACTTGTCTGTTTAAATGTACTTATTTACGTAGGTTCAATGGAAAGTGCTAATTTCCGGCCTAAATAAGTAAAATTAAATACCGTATAATACATTGCTATATATTGCAATCGTAAAAAAATGATTCATTATTTTTTACATGCCTTGATTAAGTATCTTCAGATTACAAATAGACTTGCCTCGGCGTCATGAAAACATCTTAATATTTCAACCAAAAAACCCTTAAGCATCTCACAAAGTTTCGCAACTCAAGGAACTCAATGAATAGTCGATAACAGGCCCGGGGGAGTGCTGAAAACAATTAAGGCGCCCCGCGTCGCTATATCCAGTAATTACGCTCTTGCGAAGATTTTACGCACTTGACGCCGCGTAATTCGTGTTTCATTTTGCGTTTATTTGACGCGCTGTTCTAGCTCTGTGAAGTTGGTCTTTTGAATACAAACAAAATATGCATTTAAAGAAAATTATTTTTTAGTTCTTTATTTGGTAAGTTGTATATGTATAATATGTATATATCCATTTAATCCCCGTCTATTTGTCTTTTACAATAATTTAAATTAAATTACAGTGTACCCAGGAACATACTTCACTTTTAAATGACAAATATAATTAATAGTGATGCTAAATAGTATCTAGCAGTCACTCTTGTTGTGTTTCAAAATATGAGCAAAAATATATGTACTTATAAAAATTACTACATTTTTTTACTTTAAATACCTAGCGATATATATGTTTTTATAGCATGTACGTAGAGTAGTATAGCGTTAACGTTATATCACGCAGCGTCAGCGTTTCACAATCGTTTCGTCTCTATTGCGCAGTTACTTGTTATAGCGTTGCGAAGAGCCTGTTAAAAAACTTTCCAGATTTTTCACGTTATGTATGTAATATTTTTTTTACTGATACTAAGCTTTTAAAAGCAAACGTTGAATGGAATTATATATAATATTATTATGATCGAGAAATAATTTAATTCAATATTGTATGGATGGATCGTAGAACTTGTTTATATTAATTTAACCTGTGTTCCGTTTCGGGTTATCCCGTAAAGGGAGAGTATCCTCTACGTTAATTCAAGTTACAATCCATACTTTTTGCGTGAAAGACAACAAAACAATAACATAGTATAAAACAAAGTCGTTTTCTTCTGTTAGTCCCTATATACAAACATATAACAGAGATAAACATACGCTTATCTCTGTTATATGTATGTATTTTATAAGCAAAAGGCGTTCGTGTCTGTATTATTAGTAAGGATAGAGTGTTTTCTTAAAACATCGGCCGTTAAGCAAGGCTGGAGCGTAAAGCATTACGGATCGTGATTGAAGGTATCCCGGCGGGCGATAACCGTAAATCCTGGCTGTTGGGTGCCTAGATACGGACAGGCACGGACTTAGCTACGGGTAGTATCATATATTAAATATTATTACCATAAAATCAAAGGCTATATAAATATTTTAAAAATATAAATAATATTATATCTAGATTTATACTAAGATAGTGAATTCGATTAACAAAATAAAGCGATCTATGAATTGTATCAAATCATATTTGCTCAGACGCAAAGTACAAAGTAATAATATATTTTAATTCGTAATATTTTGTATTAAGATATTTATTTTATTGAAATGCCATTTAGAAAATATTACTATAATGCCATAGAAAATTATGAGTTTACAGTTACATCGATTCACCTATGTGCATATTCGTTTTAATAACTCTCGTATTTTAAAAGGTTTTTATTTCATTTATTCTATATCCTTTTTCATAACAAACTTATAATCTGTTACATAAAAAACAAACAACATAAACGTATAAAATTTTATAACAGTCTTAATTTTTTTACAAATGCAAATATCAACAATCAACAACAATAAAAGTTATTATCTATACGAGTCGCATGCAATATAAGTAATTTATTACAAGTTACCTACTGTTTTTAAATGCAACAAAACAGTTAACAAGGCATAATATAAAATATATGCTTGAAAGTTGAAACCTTTTGGTTTCTAAAAACTTTAATATTGTCAACGAATTATACATTTACATAGCCGTTTCTTAATTAATTTACTAACAGAAATCCGCTGTAAAAGCCGAAAGCAATATTCCTCTCCTCATAATTTATAAGAGCAATCTGTATCGCGTCGCATAACGGAGAAATCATTACGGGCCATTATCGGGGCAGTAAACGCGAGATTCGCAATAAAACAGACATTAATATAATTAAATTATAGAATCCGGGCCTGGCCGGCTCATCTGCACAGTATCATGACGGGATTTTTATGGGAACGTACTTTACTAGCCTGAATTAAATATACGATGGTAGCGACTTAAAGTGCTCGCGAGGTAAGATTTTGCGATATGCTATGTATTATTGAGGGGTCTAAATCAGAGTGCGTTTGTATTTTGTTGAAGGTTGAATGTATCAGATAAAACGGGGTATCTATTTTAAGGAGTCATCTTTTTAATGTGTTGCTTTATATAGTAGTACGCAAATCTACAGGTTTTATGATATGTTCGCCAAAAGGAGTGCAAAGGGAAAAGTTGTTGAGGCAAAATTATCCTTATGTACTACCTTATGTACGCATTTAAAATAAGTAGATACTGGACCAATTTTGACAATTCTATTATCAACAAACAAAACAAAACGAATAACTGGAAATATATTATTTTTGAGACGAAACTTGATCTCCAAACAAAAGCTATCACCAACAAAATCGCACAAATTATTCGACGCACGTCCCTACAATATCGGAACAATGTCACTCACATAGAGTGCATATTGTATGTAGCATAGCAGTGCACTCTAAATATTGCACCTGCGCCCCTAAGTGTTCCGTCTCGATCCGTGCTATGGATTGTATCTTGTATGTACACACCACATAAAATGTGTTCTTTACTTCTAGCAAAGACCTTGTTCGCGATTTAGTCTTTATTTTGAAATGCTCAGTGAAATGACTATGATCAGATTTTTCAAATTGGTATTGGACTGCACATTATATGTTTAAAAGTTGGTTTTTAGTTCCTTCTACGACAGCAGAATAGATATGTTGCCATTTTTGATAAAGGCTGGGTTTTTTTTTAATATTTAAGTCTAAATTGGACTAAGTTACATGTTATTAATATCAAATTTGAGATAAATTACTTGCTTGCTTGCTGTATGGAAATAAGTTTGTTCTGTTGACATCTAACATTCGCTTTTGCCTTTACAATTGTACGGAGCGTCCCAAGTTAACCAAGATATACTAAAGACACATACATAAGATGTTCAGTAATTACAGCCAAATTTGAACCAGACTTCCTCTAGTACATAGGTACATGTTACACATTCGTGAGAATATACTCACAAATCCACATAAGGCGGGCGTGATTCAGTCGGTAAGGATTTCTGTTGAAGCCCGGTTTATGCCGACACCCTCGCCTTGCGGGAGACCGCGAAATACGGTCGCGAGGTACGGTAAATAAAAACGGCAATTATATGGACAAATTTATATGAATTTATTGCAAGGAAAATGTGGTTCTCAAGGCTGGAAATTGAATATTCATTTAGTTATTTTAAAATTTGTATTTGTATATCGTTTTATATGTTAATCTAGAACCTTTATACCGTTAGGGCTTTAATTTATTACCTAATAATTAATTAATTGTTCTTTAGTTAATACATGATATAAGTAGATTTACTCTTTTATGTATGTAGAAGTATTGTAAAGTTTAAAGGACTTAAAAACATTCCAACAACATATACTACTACTTGTAGGTTATTGAGCGTTGAAAACAGTAACTCTTAATTGAAATACACAAGGATATAACTAAGTGAATGTAATTCCCATGACAACAAAGAAACAATCTTTTTTCAAGAGCTCAGCAAACACGGGTGCTACAGGATTGGATGAAAGCAAGTTGTTTTAAGGGCAGGAGCAAATTAACTGATCTTTCTGTGCGGGTAATGATAAAATTGAGGCGGAAGTATCGGGGAAAGTGTATATATTTTTAGGGTAAGGTAATTTCGAATAAGAAGTTAATTTTATGTTTAGTGCTGTATTTGTTTCTTTAGTTGCATAAGTTTGAAAGATTAGTAAAAACTAAATGTAGGAGACTCGTTAACACCTTGTCACAGTTTAAGAAAATAATCAGACTGGACGAGAGAATATGATAGAAAATATGAACCTACAGCGTTTGTTGTCTAAGTGGGTCACTTGATATGTGAAGAACTATTTTTCTGATTTCCTTAGTAGACAGGTTAACAGACAGCAACCAGGACTAAATCGGCATTACAACATGGCTAGAATATATTTTTGGTATTAAGATAGAACAAAAAGCAGCAAAAGAACAATGTTGAAGTCATCAAGATTTTAGCACGAGTTTTTCGATTCTCCAAAATTAATGACCTGTAATACACCAAACTCCGTCATTAACAGACCCTGGCGGGGTTGCCCGGGTCACCGTAGACATTTACGATTTGCTTCCAAAGATATGTGCTGTGTAAACGCCACTTAGACTGAAGATTTATTGGACTGTATAGACTGCTCGAATTGTATGGCTTACGTGACCTGAAACGGTTGAAAATTTCTACCATTTTTGCATATGATGTACTGTTAGTGTTTGTTGTTTATGATTCCGCGGTTTTATTGTTATTTTATTATGGCCGTAAATTTGTTAGTTTTAGTATACGTCTTAATTAAAATCTGATATGAAACGTAAATTGTTTACTTACTGCAAAGTAATTTCTAATACCTACGACAATTATCTAATAATTACAACCAACATATCAAGCATAATAGAATAAATAAAATTTACCTTAAAATGGAAAATAAAAACTGAATTATCTTTTTCCAAAGTTGGTAAAAGGAAAGGTAACAATTGTTACGATCATCGGTAACCCAAGGAAAAACTAATAAGAGCCCTGTCATGACAGTTGACAAATTCGTTAATTCCACGACCCTCGGCTTGGGGTTGTTTTCGTCGAAATCAGACATGCGAATATTTCTTGTGCCTTTTGCAACATCTTTCTAAATATTTACTAGGTGTGTTTTAACGGATTTTTTAAAGGACTTTGTTACCTCCTTAGTTAGAAAGACATAATAAATAGCTAGATATAAATATTAATAGGAAACTTGTACGAGGATAATCATAATATATATTTCAATGAGAGATATATAAAAGATGGGTATATAAAAATGTTAATTAGCAAACGTAATAGAAATATACACCTGCACACCTTCCACAGAAGATTTTTTGAAATTTGTGTAGAGGACGACTGGCTCCTTAGAAATGCTCTATTATTGTTTACTCGTACATTATTTATAAGAACCCGAATAATTTAAAGAAATAAAGTTCCTCAGCATAAAATCAACCAAAAGCACTTCTATGTAGAAAGTTCTGTGTCCAAAACAACCAACAGACATCATTACTCCCGCTCAGAAGGTTATAAGAGAGTTTAATAAATCGTCGGAGACAATGGGCAGACTATTGAAAGCAAGGGGGTGCGCAAACATCAATTGTCACTGCAATAAGGGCGCTGACGGGACATTCCTGGCGATCCTCGACCTGAGCTATTGACCACGAGTCGTTTCAGTATAAACGATTTGGTTGGAGGAAGACCTGACACTTACTGAATGGTAGTAGACTTAAGCCGACGACGAGTTAGTTATGTATAGTCAAGGAAAAAAATTGTCTAGCGCGATTTCATAGGTAGGCATGACTTTTTGTGTGGAAGGATTTATCCTTCTAAATACCTTCTTAATAAAGATGAAGAAATAACAGTACTATATAGGTCCTCAAAGAAAATAAAATATAACGCGATTAAGGTTCACGATAAAATGGTGTTGTAATGATTATTATTCATGAGAGCCACTCCTTGTTTTTGTTTCTAATAATTAGGGATAAGGTCTACATTACTACAACAGTATGTATTCAAGAGTATAAGTATTTCAGGTACTTGTGACTAAATTTAACTAGATTATTGCAACTATTGAACATTAATCTATTTAATGTAAAATAATAATTAGCATATATTTAATTGAAATAGTACAAACGCACACCGTAATGACTATAGAAACAAACAATAACTTTAATGAGCCTTACGTCAACAGTCGACAAGATTATAAATTAATAGGAGTTCAGTTGACTTCCTACACTGTGCCGACAGAACATTATCCTCGCGCTAATTAAATAAAAATTATCGACTTCATTAGTGTATCCAAAATATGATCATTAAAATTACAAAGCAAATAAATTTGGTTATTAGCCATGTTGCCATGTCCATAGAATTGCGGTTTGTTCTAGGACTGTTATTAATTTATCGCTTTAGCTACTACATTTACCTGTTATTAAATAATTGAATTTATTTGTAAAATAAAAAATTTGGGAGTCAAATTTTTAATAAATACTATACATTTCTCTTAAGAGTACTTTTTGCCTCGATTCGTACGCGTTTCGGAAACGATCAGGCGAGCCATCTGATGGAAAGTGGTCATCGCCGCTCATTAACACTCGCAGATCTTGATAGATGGAGTGGGCCTTTTACACTGACCTTTTACATTAGATATTTAATCTAAAACAAAGAATTATTACTTTTGATGATAACAAATGATTTTCAATATACTCCGCGAACCGTCTATTACCGTAAACGCTACAATCATCGGATATTTACCGCCGCTACGGCCCTCCGTACTCGCCAAATCCCAAATTCCGTCCTCTCTAATTCTCGGACGCAATAAGTGAAGTGACTGCGACATTCCGCATCTCGAAGTGACTGGAACATTCTGGAATTGTTTCGAACAATCCCGCCGGGACAATCTTACTGCATACTTGACCACTTCAGCCAACGCCATTTCGTGTTACGGCCAGCACTTGATTACGAGGTGCGAAAAGGTTTTGTTTAATATTTGATGCCGTTCGCTTAATATTCCTTGTATCTCGCTTGCGGACTATTTAGCTTTCTACCTATGGCTTTTTGTATGTCACTTGGGATTTATTAAAGTTTGTTATTGCTGATTTTATCTTAATATTAATAGTGTGATATAATTAGTTGTTTATAAATATACATTTTTGATGATAAAAATATTTCTTTAAATATACTAAGCTATTTTTACACTTTTTATGATGAGGTGACATTTGCAGATATTCGAAATATTATAATGATATTAAAGGTTAAGACTCTGACTGCCAATCGAAATATTATAATGATATTAAAGGTTAAGACTGTGTAATTGTATGAACGATACAAAATGTTACTTAAATGTAGAAACCTAAATTTAAACAAAATAGTAGCAGTACGAAACTGCAAACAAAAGAAAGAAAATAAACAATCGTCTGGGCGGGGCGGTCGAGTGCAGTCGAGGGCTCGCACTAGTTAAGTGAATTAGACGCCAATCCGCAGTTGTTATTAAGTGGCCAGTACAAAAATAACAGAAGCGTCTGTTGTCTGTGGATAGAGGTTTTTATTTCTCTAGGTATATATTATAGTATATAGACAAAAGACAATTTATTCCAATGTGTTGTTCCTTTGTGATTTTATATAAAAAATATTTTGAACTTGCAATAATAAAAAAATATTATTATAAAAAAATTATATAAAAGCTATCTATCTATATAACACAAAAACCATAACATTCTACAATCAGTGATGCCAGTATTAATTTTCTCTATCTCTATTTAAACCGCATATTAATAAATATAATCCCGAAATCCCTAATATGACACTAAAAGCTATAATACTCCATAGATAGAACTTAAATCCATTTCGCCATAATGCCCTATTGATATTGAATTCTAATAATTTGACACCCTACACCGCTAATCCTGGTAACGCGTCAGAAGCAATAGTGTAAGTATGACAAAATAAATTGCCCCTCGACCGCTTCGCAGAAAGGGTTGCTATCATTTAAGCTGATAAAACATTAGCTCGATGTTCGATCCACATTCGAAATTAAAATTATTATAATGGATATCACTTTTTTAAGATTATTTCGTTGTTTTTTTTTCTATGCGGCCAGTGTTTTGCAATTTCAGCAGGATTATGAGTAGGTACTTTTTTTATAAATTGTAAAGTTATGAAAGAATAAAATGGTTGAGATCCTAAAAGCGTTTCTTTGAAGCAATAACAGATAATTTAACGAAAATTCAGATTACAGCGTTAGGTATGGAGGTCAATGCTCGCCCACTGCAAATCTGCCTCGGCAAGGCACGTGTGGACTACGTGCTCGGAACGGAGGAAATCTTGGGAGAAATAGAAGATAACAATACAACAATTCCGGCTGCAATAAAAAGCTTTTTAATGGGATTCGAAGGCAATGTTTTCGTTACACTTGTGTACATCTGACCTGTACACAACTGCTATAGGGTTAGGACACTTATTTTGTGACCACAGACTAAAGAGCATTGCATCTATGGTTAAATTGTGTGCAGCCAGTATTGTGAAAGCACTTGACAGCTGCCGCCATTCAGCGTCGACGAATCATAACACTTGAAAAGCGCGCGACGCACGGTGGCCAATCAAAACACGAATAATTTGATTATAGAACGTGAGGTTTATTTTCAAAACCCGTATGGAGTTTGTTTGAAAATTTTGTTCCAATTGCATTTCGAAATTTAAATTAGTCTATGGAAGTCGTGATAGTTTATCAATAATAATAGTTTATTTCATACCAATATATGAAATTGAAAACGCCAACATTGTTAAAATATAGTGTAAAAAATATATTGCGATAAAAGTCGTTGGCTTTCTTTAAATCTCACTACATAATGATAAGTTATTCTTAAATAAATGATTCTAATCAACAGTGAATAAAGGTTTGTATTCGATTTTAATATAGTAGACCAATTTTACAATATACCATACTAATTAGATTAACCAGATGGCGTGATAGCACTTCAATAAAACGTCAGTGTAGGATTAACAATTAAATTTATTGTTTAAATAATCACAGAGAGCTGGTGTTCGCCACGCGCTGCACACGTGACCTGGAATGCATCGCAACCAGTTTCCAATGAACCCCAATTTAGATTTGATTATAAAAAATTAAAGGTCACCCCTTATTCTTGTAGATATCGTGAACCTTATTGTGAATGTAACAAGGACTATTTTGGAAGCGATTTCGTTCAGTAACATGGCTAGTAATGAGCCTTTTTTACTAGAGGCTTGACTGATTGTTTTTAGATTAACGAATTGATTTAGAACTGAGTTGAATTGCGACAGTTGTTTGTATGACGTTCAAACCTATTGTACCTACTCTGTAAAGAGTTAACGTAACTTTAATAATCCTATGTCCATAGAAATTTTCATACGCAGTTTTAATTTAAATGTTAACATTGAGCAGACTACATTTAAGTTATAACGACTATGGGAACCATAAATGACAGAATAATTTATAGATACTCGCTAATCTACTACAAAGCACTCATAACACAGTTAAAACTAAATTTAAATGATCATGGGGAAAAAATCAACACTTCCAATTAAAAGCAGCAATATGCAAAAGTATTTTCTCAAATTACTAAAACTCTGTAGGTCATAATAATTGAGATTAATTATGATTCATTTACGTGTGTACTGTAAATGAATACTGTTGCAGTCATTTTTAAATAGAATCGGAAGTTTGATAAACAACTTTGTTTTATGAATGAGTGGTTCTGAAACATTGTGCGAAGAGGATACATCTAATTGTGATGTTATTTATAATGGGTTTGCTGCTATAGGAATTATTCACACAGATATTAGGAATGATTGCTAGGCTGGAAAATGAAAAATGAGTATTCTCATTTTTATTAACAACTTATATAGAGAAATACTGTCATTGACCAAATTAGGGGATATAAACAAAAATATATACCTATTAATTATTGACTTTTGGCTTGACCAAAAAATGATACGAATGCTTCGGTTTGTAAATAATCTGAGCTAAGAACATAATATGTTTGTAATTGTATTATAACAAAAGTCGCAGGTGAAAAGTTTTTATTATAATTCTTGTCTTATTTTTAATACGGAGAACAGCTATTGACACGGTTATACGTTCTTTATTATGAAAGCTTTTAATTAAATCTGACTGCACCTTACAATATTGCTTATGAGTAATTACCATAACACATTTTCTACATGTAACCGAAACGGATGGGTCATTTGAATAAGGCATAATGCGAGCGAATCAGTCGAAATCGTGCGTACCTCAGGGATCACTACTGGGCCCTCTGGGGTCTTTTTGAGCGCAGCGGGGGTCTCAGCAGCTAATCGCGATAATGTGTTTATTGAATTAGATGCCGCGTGCGCTGCCACGCGGTTCGAGTTTCATAGCTCGTTACTGGAGTGGTTGCGGTAAAATCAGATATTGAACTAATCGATTAATGGGACTGTTATATTAGTTAGATATTTGGATTGATTTCCAAAAATATCTAATTTATCCAAATAACAAAATCCATCAAGCCGAAAGTTTAAGCAGGTTATAGGATAGAAGGACAACTTTTTTTAGCTTTTAGATCTAGTTTATTCCAAGCGGGATCAAACTATGACCTTCTCAATTGACTAGTATTCTAACTATTATCTCATAATCTTTTTCATTGCCATGACATAGTTTTAATACTGATGTCACATAGGCTAAACTTGCTTAAGATAAGTATTATCCAATTTAAAATAGTTAACGATTCTCAAATAATTATGAACAGCACAGAATACAATAGAAAGAAATATATCTCATGTTGTAAGTGGAAATGATGCAGGTGTCGGATTACGGCTCGTAGCTCCGAGCTAAAAGAGGGCTGAGGACATTAATTTAATTACCCTCCTCTCCCGGGAGCACCTAGTATGGGAAATATATATTTCTATGTGTCACTTTTTCGCGTGTGAAAAAATCACGAAGAGATTTCTCTTATCATCCCCCGAGTCACGCATATTGAGTTACGTACAACGAAAATGCTAGAAATAAATCTGTCAGACAGGCTTCCTTGTCGTCCTTATTCGCAACAATTCGATTGAGACGCGCTCTGATATTATTATTTATATTGAGAAACAGTAAACACTATTCACCTTACAAAATTTTCCGATAGGTATTAGCCTTAAATAACAATGTTGTATGAAGTCCCTACAGCTACACAATAGCATACTTACATAAATATCACTATTTTTGAATATATAATTCATCCTATTACTACTACTACTACTACTACTAATTCTGTGCTAACTTTATTTCTTCTGGCATCACGTAATAGTTGTAACAAAAACAAATACATTCCGAAC
Organism: Eurema mandarina; assembly: GCA_018238005.1. NCBI lineage: Eukaryota > Metazoa > Arthropoda > Insecta > Lepidoptera > Pieridae > Eurema > Eurema mandarina. The sequence continues at coordinate 23,581 of DWAJ01000154.1, read as the reverse complement.
AACTGATAATCGTAAAAATCACGTAATCACCGATTGGTAGATTACAAGTATACGTTGGGATTAAATGAAAAAAGCCACTAAAATCGAAGTATCTTAGGTCCTCAGTCCTTAATTAAACTCGGAGCACGTACCACTCCTTGATTCAGTCTCCCCCTCCCCCAACCCTCGGACACCCGTTCCTTATGCCGCGCTTAGATTTCCACCCCTAAGGTTGTGTGGACGGAATACTTTAAGACTAGAATCTTGTTCGGCGAATTGGTTTCGAGAGATTGGACGTTAGTTTTAGAATTGTTTGTCGTATTTCGTTTTAGCGAATATCTCGGATAAAGTTTCAAAATTTATCTTAGAAATTCTAACATATAAATGTTATCAAAGAAGAGTAAATTTTATGTAATTTCGTTTATTTGAAATCGTGCCTATTTGCAATTTGCATGTAATCGAAGAAGAACCCAATTATCCTTTATTAAATTGAAATCTAATGCAAAAGTCTCGCTGTATTTAGGAAACGGAAAGGTCTTAAAAGTAAGCATTAGGTGAATTCAAAAAGTTTTCACGTTTGGCTCAAGAACCGCCATTATGAAGTGTTTTATATTCTTAATTTTGTGCCTGACAAGTATTCCTTAATAGAAATTTTCTTGTGCTATCTGCTTCGTTTATAGATTTTATTAAAATGCATCTTCGTAAGAAGTAAGTTCACAGTAGTCCTTAACATACTGCATTATTTTCAAAATATAATTTGGGTATTTTTGGCACCAAACTTAAATTGAATTTACTAGACTTTTTTGATGAAATCGCTTTGTTTGTCTAAACTTACAGCAAAACACGCAGTATTTACGGAGCTCAGTTGAAATAATTCCCATTTATAATCAGATTTGTAATTAAAAAGCGATCTAATCGCATAACGATGGAAGCAATTTGCAAATGCTCCCAAAATTTTCCCGCAAGCCGCGAGCGAGAAAAAAATAAAACCAAGGAGATGCTTGAAATACAGCCAGTGGTAATTATCCTGAGAGCTAATGTGCCACTTGTTTATTCCCCGACTAATTAAGAGAAGGAAGAGTTTTAAAAAATTGCCGTAACAGCATTCAGACAATCAAACATTCATGACGCCGACCCGCGGGTGATTATTCAAGCACTTTAATTCTGAATTTTTATCCGCCGCCACCCCAAGACGGTTTTTCATTTTTCAAAAAGTTTTTCTCTTAAACGTAAACTGCATTTTAAACACTTGAAGGTACAAGTTGAATTGACTGGAGAGACATTTTAAATTTATAGTGAAAAAAGAGTTTTTAAAATTCAATGTCCCTTCTTAAGCAGTACTCAAATTATATAAAAGTTTAGTTATGTTTATAAAAGTTAAAAGACAAAACCATAAGGTAGGTAATCAAAGTTGAAACGCAATAGAATGAGCGAGAGATCATGGTCGCGTCAGGTCGTGGTCCCATCCGACGTTGACTAATCTTCCATTTAATTTAGCTCGCAATTATAAAAGTTCCACGATAAATTATTTCACGGCATTAATCAAGAAGTTGGGACACTGATTAAAATACCGTTCCCAACTATGTCTGATATTGTTGATAATTTACGTCGGGGGTTGATCAGGTGCGGTTACGAGTTATATAGGATGGGGGTATATGAGACCCTTAATTTAGGAGTTTGTATTGCTTTTTGTGTTGTTAGAATGGTTAAGTAGCGTTTTTAATACAATAAGGTTGCGAAAATCATTATTTCAATACAATAATTTCAAATAAAGTTAGTATATAAATTTAGCACTTCTAACTTATCTGTGCTTTGTATTAATTTAATAGATCTATAGAAACTTTTTTCTTACAATACTTCTTTAGGTACCCCAAATCTATAGGTAGATTTATCTTAAACCTTCTTACATATAAATATGCACATACTGTAACCCTAAATGTTTTGTCCTTATTCTCATCTATTGTTCCGTCTTGCCTCTCTTTCGCACCCGTTGAAGCAATTGGTGAATCTATGCGGCGGAATCACGAACCACCCTCGTCTTAAATGAACTGAGCAAGAGTAGGTACTTTATAAGATGGAGGTATATCTCTTTATATATCGAAATCTGTTTCGATAAACTCGGTAAGATCGATATCGCTCTGGCTGATGGCTATATTAAGTTGTACACTGTTTGATTTATATATATTTCTGAGTAATATACTTTGAATATACGTAGTTAAGTCAGTTGATACTTGATACCGGTATATTAAATACTGATTGAATTTTTGGATATTAAATCACTTTTATATAACGCAATAATGACATTATATCTTCTAGTGAAGCATGCTTTTAAAGGTACATATTACACAAAAAATAATAAAGGCTTATTCTTAGTGGACGCTGAAATTTTCAACTTTCTATGTTTTAAGCTTGTTAACCGCAAGGTTGGAAGCAGACGTTTTTAGTCATCGCAATCGTACCGCTAGATAAGCGTCGACCTTTCCATACTATATTCATGAGCAATCTCAACGCGAGACGAATATACAGACAAGCAGATTGTAAAGCATTTGTTTAAAATTAATATTATATAAGTAGGCACCGTATAACGAGTATTACTAAGTATAATTATATATTTATATATTATTAGTACGTAATCCGTACCTTTAACACTTAATGTACTGAACCAGTTAACTTCATAATTTTTCAAGGTACTAATTAGAAGTAAATAGCTTAAAGGATATTTTGAGGATTTTCCAAACCTTATTAATGGCTAAATTAAGTTTGATTCGGTAAGGATCAAACTAAATAGTAAAACTATAGTAGCAAATAATATGTTCTAGTACATCAAGAGTATATAATATAGTTCAACATGTCTGAGGTTTAAGTATGGTGCAGCAGAGGTTTAACTCATATTCCTAGCCAGGTAAGTGTTGGTCGGCCATTTCATATTATATTCACGAGCAATCTCAACGCGACGAACAGACGGTTCTTTACTTTGTACAGCTAAGTTTCTTTTTATTAGTTCCTGTTATTGCTATAAGGCAAAAAAGTGAGAAAGGTACTCTTATTAAATATAACATTAAGCTCTATTCAAATAATAGGTTACTATGTTTTAAATAAAATAGATTTTCATGTATGTCATTTTGTATACCAAATATAATATACAAAATTATTTCTGAATTTTTTTAATGTTGTCTTTGACTTGTTTATTAGTTAACAAATAAGGAGTACTTGTTTTGCTAATTACATAGCTTATGAAAAATTTGTTACTGATATCTATCTAGCAGTAATGCCTATCAGAATTTCTTCCTGCTAGAGATACAGATAGAAATTCGCGTAAGCCAGCTAGTATTATATAAAATTGTATTATTAATATTTATTTATTCATGTAGTGTCTATCCGGCCGGGCCGTGTGTATCGCGTGGTTGGCGGCGTCTCGGCTGAAGCCCGTCTGCGATTATAAAGCGCCCTCACTCATCTTAGGTGCTAATGCACATTATGTGGGGGAGCTTAAGATGTTTTGACAGAGTCTCCCGGAATTATCCCGTAAATGGACCTCTTACAGGAGTTTGTTATGAATTACTGTGGCGTTATTTGCGTAATTCGTTGAGTAATTACGTGTTATGTCCGTTTGGAGTGCGGTAGGTTTTAAACTATTTAAAGAGCTTTGAAGTACTTATATTCGATTTGAAGATCATATTATTGAATATAAGATTATTGTAAATTTTCCGAAATGAATGCTTATAAAAGGTATATCTTCGTTATTTTATTCCTGACAAAGTAATTTATTCCTGAATTAAAGACCTAGATTTTGTTCTTTCATTGTGCACATTGTATGTATATTTTTACTGTATTACAAAAGTATAATTAAAATACTTCTGTCGTAGATTTGTAGAAAGTTTTGTAGTCATAATTTAACTACGCAACTATATAAATTTACATAGCTCTTATGCGTGAACTAAGTTATTTAGTAGACATTTTCGAAATAAAACATGTGAAACTTGTATGCTTTCCTAGAACATTGCAGACACTCACCCGTGTGTATGTAGGTGTGCTTCTTCATGTCGGACTTCTGGTGGAAGCGCTTGCCGCAGTACTGGCAGGGGTAGGGCCGCGTGTCGGAGTGGATGAGCAGGTGCGTGGACAGCGTGCTGGAGCGCTTGAACGTCTTGCCGCACTGCTTGCACTCAAACACCTTCTCCACGCTGTGCACCGCCCTGGGGGACCGCTTCTCTTAGTTCTTGGTGCTATGTGCTTGGCGAAGGTATGGGGAACCTATGTTGGTGTTCTAATTGACTTCAAGAAAGGAGGGGGTTTCTCAATTCCACGGTATATGTGTTTTTTCTTTGTTTTTTCAAGCATAATTTATAACATGGATACAATTATTTTGAAGGTCAAATGACATAGTATTTTTACTACAAGAAAAGTTTTTTCGGGATCTTACGGGTCCTGTAAACCGGTACGGGTTACTTTTTACGGTTCCCTTAGATTTATTTATTGTTAGGAATAGGAACATCGGTATGAAATGTTATGCATAAAAGTTCTAGGGTTTTTATAAATTACAACAGCGTATTGTATACAGAATATACCTATCATTTAATGCATAAATATACTTTTACGTTAGTGCTATGCAATATTCTTAATATAATAAACTAAGTACTTTAAGGTTTCATAATTACCTATGTTGACTTAGACTGATTTCATGTCCAAAGGTTTTGCTGCACAGTTCGCAGGCGAACGGTCGTTTCCCATTATGAGACCTTCGCGCGTGCACCTCCAGCCCGTGCGGGGTGCTGAACATTTTCTCACACTTCACACACGAGTACACGTCTCCGATGGGCAGCGGCCTCGATAAAGGACTTGGGTTCCCTAGAACAGCTGCTCGAAGTCGCAACAGCTCTGGCCCGGCAGCTTGAACAGCGTGCAGGTACAAATTGCTGTATCCTCCCCATCCGGGAAGACCTAAACTGCCAGCGTCTCTCAAGAACTCCGCAAACGGCAGAGGTGGGTAAAGAAAAGGTCTGTGCGGTTGTGTTCTTGGTGCGTCTGGTCTTAGAAGGGCACTAACAGAAAACGCCTCTGATCTCTTCAGTGGCGGCGAGGAATTTGGAGGTCGTCTTGGAGAGGAGGGTGGCGAATCCACTTCAAGTTCTGGTGATGATGATCGGACTGATCGAGGGGATTGTGGGGATGGTGCCCAGCATGGACTACCGCACTGGGATGTCGGGGATATATCCTCAGTTCTTGTTTCGTGGTTGTGTGATTCAATGTCTTCCTCATCAGTCCTTTCTCCGACCAGACGATTGATGCCGAATTTGATTTCATCTGTTGAAAAGATTATAATACAGTAAAGCCATTACAAAATAATACCTAGTATATCACTATAACCAGTAAGTTGTACGCAATAACAATACAACACATATAAAATGAATACAAGGCACATATAAAATGCGCCAAGCATGTTTGCTTTTATTTCTATATCCCACGATAACTCTTTGAATAGGGTGTTTCTAAAAACAAAACGGGATGAATTCACCACTTCCAGTTTAGAATTGTTGCGCAAAAGAACATAGCAATTCCATTGTTTGTTTAAGAACACAAAGGGTACCCCTGGGCCAGTGAAAACGCACAGGTGCCACACTTGTCGTCAATGAAATGGGCCGTATCATGTCCTAGCAGCAAATTGACTTTCATCTGTTACCCCTCGCCCAACCCCAGTAATTAACACGTCGGGTCGGAAGGACCCCAATCTTTTTTACAATTCACTAATCCACGAGCGTAACTGTACTCGTTTTTCGCTCTGTTTAGTTTGACAATATGTTGTTTATGTTACTGGATTTTGAAACTGTGCTTTAAACATCTTAATAATAAATTGAAAGTATGAGCCTGGAATTAAATGCAAAATAATATTTGTAGATTCTGGTAAATATTTCATAAATATTACGTAAATCATAAAATTATTTGTTGATACAACACCTTAAGCCATAACAAAATCATTATTAAAAAATGCTGCATTTTGGATCTGAACTGACCCTGATTAAATTAGCTTCTCCAACAAATTCATACGTCATCAAGAAACGATCAGGACAAACTCACGCTGTCCAAAACAAACATCCATCTCAAGATGAGACAAGTTACACTAATGAAGAGCAACCCCTATATCTGAAACGCAGCAGCTGTCGGTATCCGGAGCGGAACCAATCGTGTTCGATCGTCGACATTCGGCAACCCTCGGTCATTTCACGCCAAGGCTTTCCCGAACAATACTCAGCGTTTAGGGGTTGCCTCTACACTTGTTTGTTTGGCCCCCACGCGACACGGTTTTATTGCCCCATAGTATTTATTACATATTAATGGTTATTTGGATTCATTGTTCCGCCTCGACAGTATGCTTGAATTCATGGCTTTGCGAAATATAGAATGCAACCCTATTCAGGGTAATGGGGTGAAATTTAAACACTGGCATTATTGTGTCCTATTGTGCTCTTTGTAATAAGATAATTTGGGTTATTTGAAGTTTTTATTATGGATTGAAATGTAAGCTTTGATAAATTGCTAATAAATATCGTTGTTTTGTTTTATTGAAGTTAGATAATATTTATAGTTAACTCAAATTAAAAAAGCGTCGCACATATTCAAGTGAATGTGTACAATAAAGGTTTGTGCAGTGACAAAGACTAGCAAACTGTAATTAGTTTATAAAAGGCTACTTGTATTTCCCTTTGCAAATTATATTAAAACGATTCTTTTTCCAGCCAAATAGTGCATTAGCGTCTATCCTATTTGCGGGACTAATGCAATTTTAATTGTAAGGTGCGGTACGCGCTGCATTCAGATTGTTATTTTTTCGAGAGCTTTTAACTAATTAGAAATAACCGTTCCGGATGCTAACAGTTGCAAATGCAAATTTGCTTTGTCTAGATCTATATGTGGGTATATGTGAATATTAAATGTATGTAATAGTTAAGCGTTCCATGCATGAACAGATTTTTATCTTTTATCTAATTAGCTGGTTACTACAGCCTACAAAAGTATATAAACATAATATTGTATACATCATTTGCAGATTAGATAACTTCTTATAATATAATTGTCTAATAAAATCAGAAATATAATAGGATAAAAATCTGTTATATAAAACAGAGTTTGCAAATTCAACAGAAAAGAATTTAAAAAATAATTAAACCGGTGTTTCTTTTATCAAAATATAACCTCAATTAATTTTATTGAGACCGAAGTATGAAGATACTGAATCATAATATGAAAGATTCCTCCACATACTGTCATATGAAAATTTAATTTGTGAATAAATGGCATTTTCAACTGACGATATAAAATATATGCGAAGTCACGTTAGAATCGTTAATCAGGATTAGAGGTTGTAATAAAATGTTTAATAATGATCCCAATGATATGGGGAGCGTAACTAATTAGAGTTTTAATAAACTGTATGCTGGGGGTATGTTCGACCCACTGAGGCGTTGTAACTGTTATATTTTTATATCATTACTATTTTACTCTTTTTTGAGACAAAAAAGATATAAAATTAAATCAGATTTAAATAAAATGTCTAATAGACTGAAAGCGAAAATATAATATCTCCCTAATTTATTACGGCCTTGTATAAATTGAATAGTAGGTATGTCTAATGTGTTGTCGGTTCGATAGGCTATTCTGTTATATGAGTCTGCTATATTAAGTCCCAATAAAGATCATATCTTTTGCTGTGAACATTTAAACATAAACCTGAACATCTATTTGTACATAAAGCAAACCAAATACCAAAATATTATAGAACATTCTCGATTTTAAAGTATTCTTTTCTAACCACACATTCCATACCCTGTCAATAGTATATTTAGTACATAGCACTAAACATCGTTCAAACAACACACACAAACACAATCAAGATTGCTACATTCACACACACATACATAAATTTGGACATACGATCAAAGACTTAACTAATCCTTGCCGATAAAAGGGTTTAAAACGTTATTACGAGTGATAAGGAATATCAAACACGAATGATAACATTTGATTTATACTTATTTTATACGATTCGCGGATTTACTTGGTTTTAAATTCTATGTATCATTTCCGTTGTTTTGCTCTTGTTAGTAATCATTCAGTATAAAGTCATTAGACCAAATTAGGCAGGCTTAGTCCAATTACGATAGCGTTCACCTACTTATAAAAAGGTGAATGATTTTGGAAAATTCCTTTTGTCCATAGAAAGCTATATAATTTATTTGTATCATTTGGTACATTAGGTATATATTAGATAAAAATGGTAAGTTGATTTCGTGTTACGTGCCTTTCTTTATTTAACCTCGTTGTAGTTGAAATTGATGTTTCAAAAATGAGTTGACTATGCATAGGTATATTATATATAGGTACGTTTATAAACTATTTGAAGTATTATAAAAAAAATAATTTCTCACCAAACATTTTTGCACACTTATTATGATATATATAAATAATTTACAGTTAATTATTCTTTTATCTTTTGTATTTCACCTAATTCCTTTGGATTTGTTAATTTATACTTTTTTCATATTTAAAAGACACGAAAATATATCCATCCGTATAACTAACCGTTTTTCGGTCTGATTAGCTTACAGTTAATGCAAATTAAATTTAATATTTTCCAATTGAAAATTTACAATTTAAGCGCTAGTATTTCGAGATGTAATCATACGAGTTAATATAACAGATTATATAACAGTTAATTGACACTTTAACTGACAACCACCACTTTTACTACTCAAGGAACAAAAATTCGGCGCAGTCACCGCCATAAAGCAAAAACGATAAGGCCCCAAACTTTACGGTGCCCTAAAAATCATAAAGTTTATCGCGGGCTTTGGATTTCTCGTAATCCAACCAGTAGGATTAATCAGAGTTTGAAGGTCTCCATGATTATGGATCGATTGCTTATCCACTGATCCATATTATCATTATGACTTGTGACGTGTTATATTGCGATAGATTTGTTGTTGCCGATTACAGATTTTTTACATCTTATTTCTTTATGTTGTTGTTTTATTATTGTTTCGTATTTTTACTTACCTAATATCATTCTATAATTATTTAGTGTGTAGTTATTCCGGACATAAAGAAAGTGGGGGGCACAACGTGGACAAGGGTAGCGGCAGATATTGTGGAGATTTCTCGGAGAGGCCTATGTGAACAAAACAATCGGGAAACCGGTGTCTTAACTTAATAAGATAAAATGTAAAATATGATTGTTAATAAAGGTTTTATTATTATTTTTCCGTTATTATGTATTCAGTGCATATTCAATGTCAGTAATTTTTATCGTTTTGTATTTTCTTAAGTTAAGCTCAGCTTAAAGATAAAAACCGGTCAATGTTTAGCAATGATTACCTACATAAATAGGAATTACTATCACCGACTACCATTGCATATTTACTCTCATGATCTGGAAGTAGGCAGAAAATTTTAATGTAAAGCAATTTTACTTATTACAAGAAAATTTTATATTAATTTATGAGTATTTCCCGCTTTCATTGGACTTGAAACGTTTTTAGAGGACCACTTCGGTCACGAGCTGAACCATTCCAGTTCACCCGAAATGCATTTATCTATGACAGCACATCAGTTTCGTCACGTCCGCCTTAACATTTCATTGTCAATCAGCCCGGGATATGATAAATCAGGTCTTAGCGGCGAGATCACAGGGCTGGCCACGCCTAGAGGTTTCTTATCGCCGCGTCACAGATAACGCAAATGAATCCTTAAATCGCTGAGAGCTAAGGTTTATGGTATATATGATAACAGTGCGAAATGATAACCTAATCATGTCGAATTTATGTCCGCAAAGTTTTACTTTGAAGTTGGTCAGAATTGGCTAGGTAGCGAAAAAATGAATTAGCCATTGAAAGCCTTGGTAACGGTCGTCTTATAAAGACCCTATATTTCAAAAGTAAATACTATAAAATACAATTTATAATGTACATAAATTGATGCTAGGAATTTATATGCACTTTTAGGTACACTTATAAAGTTGAGTATTCTCAACTGCTTATAAGTCTCTTACATTTTAATAAAAATTGCTTAAAACCTCTTATTTTATGTGAAACTCATGTTATTTCATTAACTCCGTCGCAACAGTCAGCACTATCTCAGCGACGTCTCAACGTCCCGATTTCTCCTTAAATGTTTCCACGAATTATTTACTAAAACAATAGCACGATTCATGTGTGTGACAATCGCAAACTTTGAGAATCGTCTAGGAATCTTTAAGCTTGAATTTGAGCTTTAACACGTAACGGTAGAGCTTAGAATTGTAGGGTGCACGAGTTAGGAGTGCTATAATAAGTTTGTTGTTTGTAAACATTGACGAAATGCTGGCGGCATCTTTGAGATTAAATTCTGCTTTAATAATTGTCAGTCGACGTACGCCAAGATTTGTGGTTATGACCCCAAGTAATGAGGTTTTGTTAATGAGTTAGGATTTAACTGTTATGAACGAGAACGCCGTAATCAAATATGCACATGACTGTCGTAAATGATAGGCGGTTTAGTGGTTTTTGTGTTTGAATCGTTTTGTTGGCAAACCTTTGAGACGTGCCATAAAGCTGAACTGATCCTTGACCTGAATGGATTTAGTGCCTGAAATATTGTGGCAATTTTGTGTCATTTCATACTTTTGAGACAAATTTTAAACCGTCGAAAATCGAAATGTTGAAAACAATATGGAAGGAGAATGAGTATTCCTGTATTTTTCAAGTGGTCTAATACTGTTTATACACATACGAGTAATAATACAAACTCCCAGGAAAAATATACAGCATAAAAAATTAGCAGCCTTAATATCTAAATATCATATTAGAACGAATTTTTCCAATTATCAGTTCATAAAGTTATTTAACCGAACTTACTAAAAATGGTTATCATTTCTATTGCAATTTGAATTAATTATGCCTATGAAGTATGACAGTGTATTTATATACAAATAAAGCCTTAATACCCAATTGTCTAGTTCTCGCTAGCTATCACTAGCATGCCGTGTCGCCATCGATCAATCAAAGGGTGTCGTCAATATTTGCCCAGTGGTCACGTTGCCCCTGTTTGTGCTATTATTCACATTTGTTTGCCCTGTTTGCCCATGTCTGCTCTTGTTCAAACTTCGCGTGACTCCGCTCTATGACTATTGAATTAAGTTGAGGTGCAATTAACGTACAATTGGTTTAGAATTATGAGGGTAGCTGGCTTGAGACAATGTTTGGTTGCGAAATAAAGTTGTGGTTAGACAGAGTTATTTATGTTTAATATAAGCTATACAATTATGGCAGTAAAAATGGATTGCAGTTTGAAAACTGACGATTAATATATGATTTCTACAAGTAAAATGAATTCACAGTCTTTACGTTATGAAACTACGATATTCAAATTGTATAGAGATAAAATACTCTCTGGAAAACTCCCAAAAAATTAGATTTCTAAGAAATTTATAATTTTTATCTGTTTATCTATCGTGTTGTCAGCTAGTAATCATCTAATATTACAGATTGCATATATCATCTTTTAAACATCAACGATATCCCTATCTATAACTTCAACAATGTCATCTCAGCTACGAACCTTTTTCTATTTCTCGGGAAGTCTGACAATCCATACATTACAAACAGACACACAACGTTATCTTGTACACTAATGTTTGCTTACAAGGGTACACATGTCTAAATCGGATTTACAACGCTCGAGACCTGGTCAACGGACAGACAGCAAAACAGATGGAAAAATTTATTAAAGAACGCCTATAAAATATTCAAAATAAAAATTCATGCATTTTAAAAGAATGCTTAATATAAATCCTGTGCTGAATTCAATAAATAACTCAAAACAAAATGCTTATGCACATACATTATCAGTGTCAAGAACGAAATTTACGACCCCATTTATCCCGCCATAAACGCAACTTATTTTGCCGACCGTACCTTATCAATGATATCGAAATTTGTGTTCGATATATGAATTACAAGCTTCATAACACGTAACGTTTAAACTCGATAGGTTGATAAAGCTTTGTCGCTGCCGACAGCAAATCAGAGTCATAAAACAAACGTAATTTCGCCGGTCGATAACAGTTTCGTCCGATAAGATAGTGTCAGGCAAATCTGAAGCCGTGGGATTTGATGTTATTGGAATTTGTGTCAAAAATTAATTTGAAATATCTACTTTATGTATGTAGTTGTTAATGCTATAATGTGTAGTCAAGGATTGATTAGGAAAGAAACCTTGATTAGAAATGAAAGCTACGATACAAAGAGATTCGTATTCGTTTTTTATTTTATTGCTACAGGATTACCTAAACGTGTAAAAGATTGAACTACTTTGTTCATTAAAAAAAATGGTTATGGATGTAGAGAGGATATTTTATAATATGTCTACTTTAGAAGAATAGATTAAGGAAATGGCATACCTTTATTGGAATAGGTGATAGAAGATTCATGGTTGATAGAAGATGGGGTCAGCCTCATATCTGGTCTGGTGCTGGGGGCTCCCCATAATGACTGACACAGTCCATTTCTCAGCGCCTCACTCGCTGATAAACCTGTAAACATGAAGTGGCTGTCATAAGAGTTAAGCTCAAGATCGATGTGTTGTGACGAAGCACTCTTAAGTAGCATTTTGCCGTTGTTCTTAGAATACATTTTGTTTATAAGAGAATACATCTGATATTAAAGAACGAACGAAAGAAACATATATTAAAGAACATATTACAAATACATTTAGTACACGAAATACTTTACGATTGAATTAAAAGTGAACTTCCCATAAGTTCAAGGAGAGGTCTCACGATGCTTTTAGAATTCAACTGAAGTATGTTTTTTCGAAAATTATAAATGTATTTAAATTGTTCCCGATATAGCAAAAAATTTTGAATATCTAAGTTAGGTCGATATTTTTCATTCAGTGACAATACAATAACTGTTACACTCGTTAGATATTTCCACAAACATGCCAATTAGTCTCAATGTTTAATCTTAGCTACGTCAAGTCACGCAGTTTCAACAACTTCACCTATCATCATATAATTATTATCAATATTGCGACTATGTGACGTTATGGTATTTGCTCGTTACGTGTACAAATCTCTCAATTGCTTTATCAGCGAGTGACATGTTGATTCGCTTGATTGCTGCCCACGACCTGAGATCGCTTTCTTTCAACATAAAGCAATGCTTTGTGACAAATCACTTGCGCTTGTTATACTTCAAGCGTCGCTTGTTTTTTTTGCACACTGATTGGAATCTTCATTTGCTTTTTCTATTCATTATTTCTTAAAGTTTTTTGGGCTCTTTGGATGTCGATTTTAAAATCTAAGTTTTATGTGGCCATTGTATATTGTTTGATTGATTGATTTTATTTACTAGTTTGGTCTATTCTTTAGTAAATTGATTAATATATCTTAATTAAGCATGCATTTACACTGAAAGAAAAGACAGTAACTATTTTTAAGATTACCAACATTCTTTTAAGTAATTTGAAAATTATCAATATCAACTTTCGTCCAAGTAACGCACTATCTATCGTGTTTATCATTCATTTAAGTAATCACAGCTACGGATATTCAGATAACGATTGTAATTACATTTATCGACTGTAATAACATGTAATAACCTGTTTATTTGATACGATCATGTCAAAATGAATTCGGTTAATGAAAATTGATTATTTCAGATTCTTGTTCAGATATTTTGGAAGGACTATTGTAGCATCATTCGTGGATTTAGGATGCATTAACTTGCAAAGTAGAAATAAGTTTTCAATCCTTGTAAAATTAAGTAAGGTAATTTCCGATATATCACCGGGATAGAATTTTACAGTTCTAGTTTTACCACTTTAGTATAATTCCAGAATTTCTCAACCGATTGTTTTGTTAAAATTGTACAACAATGTCCTGGGAAATGAAGGTACACGGATAAGAGTAATAATTTTCGCGGAATAGATATATTATATAACTTGAACAAATCCGGGTCGCCAGTATGTAATAATTTAAGAGCAGCGGACGTTTCGAAACAGGATAAGAGCCATCTAGCGATCAGCAACGCGCGTCCTAAGGAAGGGGCCGATTGCAGGCGCCAGGCGGTCGCGTGGATAATTTGATGTATGAACACTTTCTTCAATTGCCAGCTTTGATTCTTGATTCGATGATTGGTTCAAGGATATGACTGTGCGCCGGTTTGCGATTTAAGGGCATTTTGAATGAGTTTTTGAGGCCAGTGGTGTTAGAGTTACGAAAAACGTATTCTAAGTGATATTAAGTGAGTAATTATTTCTATAATATTAGGGCAATGTTTTTACGTGGTTATTTTAAAGGTAATGAATTAATAAACTACAACCTACTTTTTTCTTCCATTTCAGAAAAAGCTGAATGTGTGTAAAGTCGGGCGAAAAGATTTAGTAATATACCCTAGCTAAAAGAAATAGATCCTAGTTCAATTTTGGGGTTTTTTTAGACAAGTTCAAAACACACGTTAAAATTATTTATCGAAGAGATTACAGGAGTATGCATTTGTTACAATTATATTTATGCTACATTATGCACATAGAAATGATAGTGCAAGTATATTTTTAAGGTAGTGTACCTACTAGTAAAGTACCGGTCAAATCTTTAGTCCTCAAGGTCACACACACTGACCTCTAATTCAAATAGATGATCGTGACTCACGATGATTCAGATGTAAAAAGTCAAAAGTGACGGCGCCAACTCAGTTCAGGAATCAATGACTGTCGTCCGGGAACAAATTGTGATGACAATTTGTTAATATTTACGTACGTTAGATTTATTAAACGAAATTGTGTCTTATTGTTTATGTGATAAGGTATCAATTGCAGTGGCGGTATGGATAATCTTAGTAGTCTTGAAAATGAAATTTTACTTAATAAATTTAAAGGTTTACAGGTACAGTAAAACAACAGTTTCCTGTAATTATATATGTTGTGTTTTTACAATTTGTGGGTTTATTATATTGCTTACTAGCTTTCTCCCGCGTCTTCGCTTTCATTGACTCAATTAAATTAATATTGGAAATAAAAAGTAGTCCATGTTCATTCTGATACCTCCAGAACTATGTGCACAAAATTTCATCATGATCAGTTCAGTAGTTTTTGCGTGAAAACGTAACAAACATCACGACTATCACATTTATAATATTAGCAAGGATTAAAACTAAATCACACAAAATGATTGTTAGTAATTAAAAATCAATCAAATTCGCTATCGATATAATATAAATATCTTGTTATTAATAATGCGTTAGTCAGATTAATAAACGATTTACAAAACATATCCATCAAACGTTTATTAATTTGTCAATCAAAGGTATTTGTGGTGATTCAAACATAGATTTTTGCAAATTATCATAATATTATTTCACGTGACCTATTAATTAGTCAGACCGGAAATTGCAATAATTCGAATTTTATAAATATAAAAATAATAAAATATATTCTTTCAAGTATATAGAGATTGTTTCTTGCAATCAATTAAAGACTTATATTTCCTGTAGTCTAACTTTTACCATTTTAAGGAGCCCCATAATTATACCACCGGTTTATTGGAAATGTTTATAAAGACAAACATACAAACACTTTATTAGTATAGAAACAGTGGAATACAATATACGGTTGGCGCCGCGGTCGACCGGCGCCCTTCTCAAATGTCTCTCCCGCTGCGATCATTCAATTTGTTCACTTTATCACAATTGTTAACACGTTGCATTGTCTTTTTTAATCATAATAACGCAACAGTATGGAGAATTAGAGTGGTTGATATTGGAAACTCAATAGGATTATGTGAGTGGTTCAATTTCTCTCAAGTCAAGGCAAGCAATGTGATTTACGATATATGTTCCTTTAGTGTGTGAAGATAGAAGTCCTATCCCTGCTTCTCTCTTCCTTGTCACGTATTTCGTCTCTTCTTTGTAGTCATTGTAGTCACAATCTCTCCTAATAGGGCTTCATCGATGGTTATAATCTGGAAGTCTTCAAAAGTCAGGTGAATAGGTTTCTGGGCAAGCACGGTCCAGCGTAGACCACGGTGTCCCTAAACATCAGGCGACCCGTGCAAAAGATAAACCCGTGAAAGATAAAAAAGATTAACAATCTTTCATTTTAAAAGACCTAAAGTTCTTTCTCCTAAAGGAGGTTCCGGATAAAACTATTAATCGTAACACGCAATTAAAAAATTGGTCAAAATACATCGAAAGTTATCAGTTTGTTACAGGATTTATATAATTCTTCTTATCTTAGTACTATCGGTAGATAGTCATGATCGAAGTAATATAAAAACAGACGGGAACTCAATCAGGATGACTAATACGTATCAGAATGATGCCGAATACTTATAGTATCGAGTTGCAGTGCCTGGGTGGGCTATGTATTAGTACATAATCTTACAATGACCCACTCACTAATCTAGATTTCAACAGAAGCTATTGGTATAGTACTTCTTAGAACATTGAGATAGGTCAACGATTGTTATTTGTGTGTTGTAAGTATACTAGTTGGGAGACATTGTTTCCTTTGTTGATTAGCAAACAATGTGGTGATTTTGTTATTAAATTAACTTATTTTTGATAATTAATAGATTTATAGAATTATCTAATTGGAATAAGATACGATGAAGATATTACAAAGGTTTTTTAATAAGGAAATTAAATAAAAGTAAATAATCAATGAATCTAAAGATAAAGGCCAATTAGAAGCTACCGCGGGCAGATTTTATCATTCGCGATTTTAAATTTATTTATTTTAAAAATATCAATTAAACTTTATAACCTACTAAGTAAGTGGAGTATCTTGTCGTGGAAGCGAAACTTATTATCAATAATTTTTGCATAACAACATGACAATTGAACAAAAACTTATCAAGAGTCAATGAAGCGGTGCCATTGATCAAGCGTCCACCGCATTACAGTTAACAATTAATTATCTTCTTTAAACCCTCTCATACATTTCTACTATCAACTCCTGCGCATATTGAAGCTAAAATCGCTCACATCTCGTTATCTTGGTGACACGCAGTCTAGCATTTACAAAACAACAGCTCTTTATATCACACAAAAGTCGATTATTTTCAAGAATTTAGGGTCAACCAGGTCCCGTCTTCCGCACAACGGAATATCAAACATTACATATAACAATGTTTTTAATTAATAAAGCCTAATCTTTTCTGTGAACGCTAATAGAGGAAGTTGTTAATTAGTTGATGTAGGAATAAGAGCAAATTTTGATATATTTTGCGGTTTGTACTAGTACGCGATTCGTATTAGATTTTTGTTATGTAAGAATGAAGGATGTTAAAGTATTTTAGGGAAAAGAACACTTACAAAGTTTACTTGAATAATTGGTACCAAAGAATCAAATATACTTCTGGGTTCAAATACATTAAAAAAATATTCAAGTACTCGTTTTGTCCTATACTATTCATCAGTAAGTTATTTTTTCAGTTAGTAACAGTTTTGGTAAACATTAACTTAATTTCGTCTTAAGGTTTTCCATAACCGTTACATTGGTGATCATTTTCTTTAACATTTTAATGTAATTTCAATTGTTTGTTGCTTGCGTGAGTTCTTTCTTATTACTGTCAGCAAAATTTCAGGGGCCGGCGCTTATATACTTATTAACACTATATAAAACAGATTGTGAATCATAAAAATAATGGTTTTGTGACTGAATCCTTCCGTCTAGCCCACGTCTAATAAACGAACTGGGCCGATTCCCACGGACCGTGCGCCTACGCATGCTTACTCACTATTTGTCATCTGCTGCTTTAATTGATCTAAGATCTAGTTAAATTAAATCGTAGTTCATTCATGGTTGTGTGAACGTTGGGAGTCGTTTCATCGAGTTTTTGAATGTGTGCGTGACGCGTACACACATGTAAGTTTAATAGATTATTTGCTATGTTCAAGGATTCATATTATGGATTTATTTCTATTCAAAAAAAGTTGTCAAAAATTGTTAGTTATATTAAGATCCTGAAAATTATTAAGAAATTGTCTGGTAATTAAATTAAATGTTCAAAAATCTAAGGTCACAATTTAAGATCAATTAAACGAAAGGCACTTTTCAAATTTCAGTCAAGCAACTTGCGAGGGTAAGTAGACTACCCTCGCGAGACAGGCCTTGCCGAGGGCGGAGTCTACTGTAACCCTTTATTACTATCTTGATCAATTGATTAATGCTGCTCAAAGATAAGTACAACTCAGTAATTAATTCTCCGCCCATACCAAGTTTAGGTTAGAATTGGGACGCGAACCTTGGACTTTAATGGCACCGAAAACTGAAATCGACTAATTTGAGTCGTCTTTGATTGCCGTGCGAACGGCGGATCGGGTTAAGAGGTGTTAATTGTGCGAGATTGAATGTTTTCTCAGGGCAGAATCTCAATTGGACGCAATTGTCGAGTATTTTTACTAAGACTAGTCGCGATTCGGTGCTTGTGACTCATCCGCGGGCCTATTTGATTTTTGTTATAGGAATTTGTTTGACATTTTATCTAATAACTGATAGAGATGCTTCAAAGTTGTAGAGTAAACAAAGTTATAAAGACTACTCGTATTAATACTAAGTTTTTAGGCACTAATAAAAAAATCTTTCGAAACTGCACTTACTTTAAAAAATGATATGGATAAAAAATTAAAGATTATCAATATTTTGAAAGATTTTAGTTTTTTACTTGTTGATGATCAACACTATTAGACCTCGTTGATTGAAGAAAGCGAAACATTAATAGCTATAACCCTGAACACAAGTGTTATGAATAATAAAATCTTAGCTGAAACCAAATCCCGTGGGATCGTGCAATGAGGACAGAGTCGTAACTAATGCCATTATCAACTTTGTCTTTGGTACACACAATAATAAAGCGCTTTACACGTCATTAAACGTTCAGCTTCTGTTTATTGTCTATGATTTTATAAGTTGTAGATCAAATGAAATTGTCTATGGATTTGTTGAATTGCCTTTTGTTTGCGCCAGTTGAATTTTGTTGCTATCATTTTAAATAGAATAATATGTATTTTTAATATATATCCAATTTGTATAGATCAAGCTTGTCATATAATGTGTTATATGGTTTATTGAGACAGAAGAAGCCTTAAAAAGATCGCTGAACATACTAGTAGTATTTATAATAATAAGTATAAGATGTTTATCTTTTATGCTAATAGCTAAAAATTATTCTTTAACAAATTACTTAGTACTTAAACAAACGCAAATCGATCAAAGTAAATCAGCATAAAATAGGACAACATGTCGTCCATTTTGTGTTACATATTGGTCAGAAGCGCCGACGTTTGATGTGCCGGCCTGTTCAACCCAATTTGTACAGGAAGATTCTAATAGGGTTAAGATTTGGCCTGGCCGTACATTATGAGTGACTAACGCTTGTGAAATAATTATGAGAAAAGGTTGTGTGCTACTAAAGCTACTTTAGCATAAGAGTAGAAAGAATAATTTGACTTAAATAGATTTCGGTTCTATTGCTTAAATTGTTTCTTTTGCTTTCTTATAAAAAACGAAAAAATAAAAACGTTTTTATTATCTCTTTACAAAGGCTTTTGAAGACTATGACAATAAAAGTGTGATATAAGAAAGTATAGTATCAAGTACTATATGGAGATGATGACTCCGTTACACTACAAAACATTTACCAACTAAAAATAATGAAGCCGCTACTTTACATAAAAACAACTTTTTTTGTTTTTTTGCAAATAAAAAAAAATAAAATTAGAATTCTATTTGATACTTATCAAACATACAAAGTAAAGTTAACCCAAAAAATCCGGTTCGTAATCAGCTAATCATCTCCTTGATGTGGACACAAAGGCCCCATTAATATTAAATTCGGGTGCGGATTTGCGCCACGTGTGGCCCATTACTGTAATGAGCCGATTTTAGCCAACTTCTAATTGTTTGGAACTTGATGTGATTATGCATTGTAGGGTTAACGTCTCGATTTGAAGACGAACTTTTCTTTTGTAAATATTTATGACGTTGTTTTTAATTAAAGAATTAAAAAAATAGAAAGTGAAGATTTTTGTTAATAAATTTGAAATAAATTCTAAAAAGTAATTATAGAATTAAATACTGTGCATTAATATATAATGGTTGTGTTCATCCATGAAAAGATATGCCTTTTGATAATTTCAATAAATTAAAGATGTATTTAACCAAAACCTAAGTTTAAAAAATCTTATATTTATAAATATTTTATGGTTACCATATTTTGCCTCACAGAACATTTAAAACTAATTTTCCAAGTCAAAAGCTAGTTAAAAAAAATATCACAAATCTCTATGTAATTACGCGTCGGTGTAATGAATTCCACTCTGGGCTCTGTGAGAAGCGGATGTAGGATGTAGCCAAGGACGTGCGATTTTAACGTCGTTGTTTTGTCGCCACATGTTCGCGAACGTTATGGTGTAATTGAGGACAACGAGAGAAATGTTATGCGTACTGATTATTTTGAGTATGTTTTTTTTATTGACTTTAAGCAGAAATTTTCAAATGTAACGCATACTCACTTCAGTTAGAAACACGACTCAATATCTAACTTATTTGTGCCTCGCGAACACACGAAAAACTTTTTTTTTATTTTTTTAAATGAATTTATGTCATTTACTAATGTCCTATTTATAAGTTTTGCATCGAATTGTCGTTATAATGTTACTGTTGTTGTGAACGTACTTTTACGAACTTATTACAAAAGTATTTCTACGTCTCCTAACAGGCAATTGGTTCATCAAGCGACCTCTGATTTGCAGGGAGCCATCCATCATCACATGGAAATCCAATTTGTTCGCATTCGGCAACTACACCGTCCCTTTAAACGAATTACGGTGATGCGTAATAGTTTTTTTACGATTTCAGTCTACCTACTGTACTCATCACTACATAGTAAAAAACAAAGTCGCTTTATCAGTTACTATATCTCTCTGTATGTTTATCTATAAGTCTATGCAACCGATTCTCATGCAGTTTTTTTTATAGATAGAATGATTCAAGAGGAAGGTTTATATTTACTTATATTTAATTTAGCTAAGCACTATAGTTAATGTGCAGTGTGCACAGAAATCGCAAAATGTATACTGATTTAGATAAAATTTTATTGAGAAAATGTAACCTTACGTAACTAAGGACCTATCATTGTCATAGACACGTTTTGTAAAGCAATGATTAGCCATAGTTATACCTAAGCGTGAGTATTTAAGAGGCAAAGGTACCTCTGATTTGCAGGGAGGCATCCATCATCAGATGGAAATCCAATTTGGGCGCAGTCGGCGACTACGTGCGTCCCTCTAAACGAATTATGCTTCACTATGGACTATGCGATTTTAACGAATCGTCTATAGTTCTCTAATGTTCTTTTGTGAAAACCTATAATGATGATACATTCTCATTTGTATGTCGTAGATGTTTAACTTATAAAGCCCATCTTTTGTTTTTTTTAAAGCAAAGTTAATTTATCAAACAAGTCTTATATTTAAAAGAATTTTTGGTTGCATAAAATCCTTGGTAAGTCTTGGTAAGAAAACCGTTACATCTATTACATAATATAAGCAAAAATACTATCGTAGAAAACGAATTTATATCTTTTCAGATTATTTAATAAAAACCTAACATGACATTTTGTTGTAAAAAAAATTATAGATATATGTAAAAGATATGCCAGTATAACTTGTATAGTATCAGGCATCAGCTATCATCCAATCCCATTAAAAATCAATGTAACGAGTATCGCGTAGAAATAATGGACAAACTTAATAAAGACTGTGTTCGATCAGTCAAATCCGATTACCCGGGATCAGATGTCTGGCACAAGAAATTATAACCAATCCGTATTACACGTATCGCAATATAATATTAATTGTGCTCATGATTTTATTATTTATGAGAGCATTTTTTGAGAAGGATTTTTCGTCTTTAGTTTGTAAACGTTTCGCAATTGAAATGTTTTTTCGCGTTAGAAGTTTCTAGGTACCTTAACTGATTTTTATGGTTATTTCAGATTTGTAAATGTAATTATGTGCTGACTATGATTAAGAAAACCATATAATTGAATTTTCAGTTTTAATTTTAAAAGTCGGTTTTTCTTTATACGCGTGTAGGGTACCTATGATTAAGTAAATAAAAAGAATATGCGCTTGTTTTTTTTAAGTGATAGACGAGTATGTAAACCACAACTATCATTACTTAATTTGAATTATTATGATCGAAATTTAATTTTTGGTTTTGGTTATAATTTAAAAAATCCATATGTATCTTTATTTCCTTCCTCATCCTGTCATTCGAAATAATTAGTTAAATGTTGGTAGGTATGAAATTTATTCAATTTGTTAGGGAAAATAATTCAGGGTCTTCTAGTACCTACCGATTGCAATGAAAAATAAAATTAAAAAAAAAACATACGTGTATGTTTTTACTAAGACAAGAATTGTGAAAAACATAATCTTAAAAAAACAATTTTTTAAAATAAACATTAGGCGTTAAAAGTTAAACAATTTGAATATTGGACTACTATTAAAATGAAATATTGCACTTATGTACGTTAAAATTGTATTTCAGACATAACTAAATGTTACATGTCAAACAATTAAAACGTTGGACTACTTCGTTCGAGGGCTAATCGGAGGAGACAACTTCTTCGTGGATTAGGTCATAACGTTAAGGGTGACCCGTGTGTCTTATTTCAATACTTTGATACTATTTCATTGAATAATAAAGACAAAAAGTCGGCAACCCACTCCACTTCGAGTGTTCACTAGCGGCGAAGACCACTTTCCATGAGGTAGATGAAATTTTTTTATAAAAAATAACAATACTTAATAATAATAAATATAAAATTACAATGTCATCTTATTAAAATTCATAATAAAGTAACGTATTTCTGAAAGGGTATATGGAATATTTGGAATTTAGAGGAATATTTTTAATAGAATTTATTAGAATATATTTTCTAGGTGGTAGAGACATGGCGTCTTGTAACAGTAGCTACTACGCTCGTAGAGAAATGTACTTATTTAGGTATGATACAGGTAATGTATTGTGATAACTAAAGTACAAACTATATTAATTAGATACTGTTTATCGAGACTTTATGACAGCATTTATTTTCTAATCTTAGCATCTGTAGCACCAAAATGCACAACATTTCACCCCAAATCGTCTGCTCTACCGACAGCCTAATCCTTACCGAAGTTCAATTAAAGTTGATTACGTATCTTCGGTGCAAGTTAAAAAACACAAAACTCACTCATCGTGGGGAATTGAAAATTAAAATTTCATTCCTTTGAGCGCACTTTGACCAATCAGTGTACTTTTGGCATTAGCTATAGGTGGGAATTGAGAGTAGGCTTAGAATTTTGGTGTACAATCCTTATATAAACTACTAGCTGTTGCCCGCGACTCCGTCCGCGTGGACTTTCATATAAACTTTGACCCCCCTCTCCCCTCTTAAAACCCTATTTTCCAGTTAAAAAGTAGCTAAGGCTCTAGACCAACTGTGTACCAAAATTGGTTCTAATCGATTCAGTAGTTTAAGCGTGATGGAAAGACAGACAGACAGAGTTAGTTTCGCATT
>DWAJ01000153.1:0-44767 GCA_018238005.1 Eurema mandarina | reverse complement strand
CTAACACTGTTTATACTCGATTTCAGGTGAAACGCTTCCGGATGGAAACAAAAGCAGCGAAGACCCTCGGTAATACTCTAAAATACCCGTGCTGAGCCGGGGCGGGCTGCTAGTAGGGTACATAAAAAAAGGATTGTTAACATTATGCCCAACGAAGTGGGCACGGGTTCGCTAGTTATTTATAAAAACAAATGTATAAGGTTTGGGTTCGATGACGGAGTAGACGTCTTTTTATTTTTTATTTCAGTCTGGCTATTTTCCCCCAACTTAAATACTTTTCATTTCTACGAAACAACACGTATACCTACATATAATCGCTATCCATGTCATTTCACACAACCTTTGCACGATAGCAAGCAATCACATCGAAACCTCAAAAGTCTAAAAACAGCTCACCAATAACTCTCCTTTAATCAATGTCTAACTTGAAAGACGTTATAAGGCAAAGCGAGCGAGCAGTCTAGCGAATGAATTAATTTTCTTTCTGACGAAGTATAGCGTCTTTGAGATAGAAAACTAAATTATTTTGCTTAATGAATTTATCAAGTTTTTTAATTAACTTGCTCGTTTCGTGACATTTTCGCGTAACAAATTTACTTCATTACAATAGAGCAATACATATTTATTTTATTTAAGATTTAGTAGCTTCTATAACTGTTAATTTTGTCAAAATATTTTATCTATCCTCCATCATACACCTACCTATCGTCCCCTATAATTGAATCGGTTTTAATTACGTAATGAACCATAGTTTAATACCGTTCGATGCAGCATGAATGATAAGCTCCGATCGACCAAGACCCACAATTGAATGAAACTGATTTAAATTTCAAATTGGTCCCGAGTTAGTTCCAAGAGTCTACGGTCTCCGCAAAATCGATGCCAAGTCTACAATCATCAATCAACAAACCACAAGTAACAACTTTATAGCCTATTTGCAATTTTAATTCCAACGTAGTAAGGTGCATAATGCTTTTAATTTGAGTAACTGTTAATCTCGCTAACGTAATATCTTTTGTGTTTGTTTTAATGTTAATGAACTTGTGGCGAGCTATTCATGTATATCTACATATGGATTTGTCTTACACAACGTCAATGCAAATACGCCTGAGATATTATATTTGCTTTCGAGATTATTGTCATAGGCAACTATATTAACATGTTATGTATCTTCAATTTCTACAGAAGCCTACATCTATAATAATTCTTACGCGTACATAACTATAATAACTATTATTAATCATCGTAATAAAGCCCAGTTATACTTTGAATTGTTGCTTCTTGAACTATAATTATATTTAAGAAAACAAGACTTTCTTTAAAAATATATTTATAGGATAAAAACACGCCACTTAAAAACATTAGTCACCCTAAAGTTTACGCAATAACTAGGAATGGTCATTGCTTTCGTTGAAAATGTCACATCGTCGGAACTATAAGGCTCTTACAACCGCCATAAATCCGAACGGACCACAGTGACGATCTCAGAGCACTCGGCTTGATGAAACTGGCGGTAGAAACGTATAGCATTAGCTGAAGAACTTTCTATATGCAGTAGTATACCTCTAAAACGTTCTGTTTTCATTTGCAAAGATTAAACATGTGAATAAGGTTTTTTTTAAACCTTTTTATTAATAATTTTTAATGCAATTAATAATACTGCGAATTTAAAGGACGTTATAGCAAAATAGATTTGAAGATTTTTTATAGAAAAAAAATTAATATCAAAAACAAATCATATGATACATGAAGATAGCATAGATATGATTCAGGTTCTTTCTGTAACTACATTCTTTTTGTAGCTTAAACGAATATTATATCAAATATTATTGTTTTAGTGTTAGTTATTATTACCTACATCGATAAGATAAGACAACAGACATTTTTACGACACACACTTTATTCACTGATCGATATCAACAATCTACACTCCGGGGCAAAGGGTTTTTTAGGAACAGCAGTATCGTTTAATTTTTATTTCTTTTCTTTAAAATTTAGTGTTATTCTTAAAAAACCGGTTACTATTATTTTAATCTCGACTTGGGTTTGCAATTCAGAAGAAACTCACAAACACCAAAAAATACTCTCAAATTGGTACATAATTTTGTTAGAATTGCGTTTTTTATTGAGCTTTCATTACCCTCACCAGCGTCATTATTCTCATATTATAATATCGCGGAATATTTGCATCTAAATGTATCACATTATGCGCACATTCGTAAAAGTGCTTATTGTGCTCATACGAATAATTTCCACTCGAGCCTTAATCGAGATCCACATTCACGTTAATGTTAACGTATCTCAATTGCGGTTATACATTGTACGAGTTTCAATCCGTTCACATTAATTTCATGTGCGGTCCGAAATATGGGTCGGCTCTCTTTGCGTTACACAGAATTTCCATTGTCATTTCATCGCTATCGGATTAGCTTGCCACCGAGCCGTCTACAAAGGACTATAGAGAAACGTCCATTTGATTAGATAAATCTTTACCTCAATACCGGGCTTAACCTTTTCGAATTTCGATTGTACCCAGATTATTGAACAATTATCGATGATTGGAGACGGAAAGTGTTCTTATCTTTGCTTACACAGAAATACTTACGACCGATGATCTAAATTAATTCCTACTACAATTATTCATTTGGCATGCCGATATGATCATTATTCAGTCATTATCATATTTCAGTACTTGGCTGATAACAATAATTAATAAGAGCTTTAAATAAATGTTACCCTAATAATTGTTTAGGCAAATCATAAAAAAACATTGCCACAATTCTTAATCCTAGATTTTTATCTAATACGTGATAATCTATAAAATGTAACGTAATTACTAGTCATAACAAATAACTCACAAAACTGATGACGCATCGTCAAAAGAAAAGCATTAGCTGATTGGTTAATCCATCTCCAATATCAAACAACTATCAATAAAGGCTAGAACATACTATGTAGCAATATTATAGATAATTGGTACGTTCTAACTGAACCTAGACATCTCGGCTGAGCGCCGAAATTGCGCACGTTTGGTTTGTCTTGCAAGCTTAATTACTTTAACGGTGCTCTCGAAAACGTAGCCTGCATACAATCATTACTAGTCTAGTAATTACATGTGCAGGCTAAAGATTGACTTTACACTTTATATGTCAAAGGTCAAAGGGTAGCTTTTAGTTGCTAATGGCTTTGCGTTGGCTAGCAACCACCCTAATTGAAGTAAGATAAGAAAAGTAAACATCTTCACTTATTATTGCTTCATAACGGACAACCAAGTGCCTTATGATAGGGGATCACTTGCCCATGAACGTAATGTCATTTAATAATAAAGATCTTGTACAGCGCTTACGATGTTTAAATAAGGGCCGACGTAGACCCAATGACAAATTAAGAAGGTAATTAAAGCTCTAACCCAGGATGGCAATCCCACAGAAAATTTAATAATTCGCCACAAATTTTCCAGGAAAGTGTGGTAACACCACGATTCGAGCCAGCCTTCTAATTATTAATTAATTAGATAGGTTAGCCAATACCTAACCAAAATCTACTATTTCATTGAAGGGTGCCTAATTGCCTCATTTAAATGATGAACTACAGAATAATTAAAAGCGTTTAAAGTTACCCGCAAGCAAAGAAATAAATCTGTATTTATAGAACCTTAAAATAGCATCTAAGTGTACCAATTGGACTTGCGACATCGACAAAACAAATATCTAGAGGCACAAATCAGAGAGCTCTTTAATTAATTGTAGAAGCAATTAAGCAATGAATCGAGTCAGCTTACGTCTGCGAGAAAGATCTGCGCTGAGCTGGGCTTTATAAGACATTGCAATATAGTTTACACTGTTGTATTTTTAGAAATATATTTATATTATAGATGTTAACTCTTATGCAATGTAAGTAGATTATAAACTCATTTTAATATCGTCTTGGATTTTTCACAAAACTATGTCCATCATTCTACGTTAGACAAAATTACAATGGAATATTTTTTTGATTAAAAAAAATATTTTCATGTTAAAAACAAAAAAGACCTCGCGTTTAAAAGGTATTTATTTAGGGTACGATGGTATTAAAATTATAAGCCAAAAAATACTAGTAACAAAAATGTTAAACCGCCGCTGGCAGTAACCCTCGTCTGCTCTATGACAGGACAGCATAAAATTGTTTCGATACAAAATTGCCTCGGAACAAAAGCCGATTATAAATAGTCGTAAGTTATGATAACATCCAGCCGTAATCTCAAACATTGTACCGAGAGATTATCTTCTTATTAACAGTTATCGACAGAGCAATCTTGTTTACTTTCGACATTAATTTGAGTGGTTACTGTTGCGTTGTTTATTAAAATTTCATTTAGTCTGTATATGTATAGAAAATACACTGGGGTTTGTATGGCGAGAAGAGTTAGATATGTCTTGAAACGTTTTGCTTTGATTTACCTCCACCCCTAAAAGCAAATAGGTGTAGCAGATATTAGAATATCGAAAGAATAAACCGCACATAGTTTATAAAGCTACAAGCACAAAAAGCCCTAGCTTTAACATATTTTCCATACCCATATTTTTAAGTAACAAAATTAACCAAACTAATAATAAAAGTTGAAAAATTTTCAAGGTGTATAATCTAGAAATCATATGGTTATATACGTTTTAAATAACAACGCTCGAATAACTTTTTATATTTTTTCGCTCATTCAAAGTCGAACATGAACACGATCTAAATCCCACGGCGAGCCGTTAGTCACCCGCCCCGTACACCTACCACCTACTTAACGACAGAATTACCGTTTACTTGTAACAACCTAAACTTCGCGATTGACATATCAAACACTAAAGTCTATGTAATATCTAAAGGTAATAAATTACCAATACCATAAATACATAACATAAAAACATTATGTCTGTTAAAATTTGAATACATCTATAATAGGATAAGTAAGCCCTCAGTAAAAGTATATTAAATAGCTAAAAAATCCTTTAAGAACACTTTTTACCAACAGTTGTATAAAAATACGATTATGTTTAATTGATTATATTATAGAACATATATAGAGTACATATCGCCTCTAAAGCTGAAAATTAATGGTATTTGAAAACATTCAATTCAAGAAAGTTAACAGTTACATTCTTCCGAAAACCTTCTTATTTGGTTCTTCAGATAACGTTAAGTTGCATGAAACACGTAAGCTGAAAGGTCTCATTATTTTGATTATGCCACGAGTTAACATCGTTTAGCTCTCGCATTATTACAAGTTGTAAATATTTGTCCTGTTAAAATGTTTCAAAGTATTGAAAAAAATATTTTAGACAAATAGAAAGATCAGAAAGGATTATCATAGTATCCTAGAATTTTCCTATAACCGTTTTTTTATATAATTAAATTTTGTAATATGAGTTTATTTTTTTGTATTGCCTGCACTTAAACAAAACATGTTATTATATATAAGGACATGTCTACATACAAGTTAAGGTATCTAATGCAGTTATCAATTATACGAATCAATTACTACAAACTGAAACAAAATAAATAGAACTCAAAACTTTCAGCGAATAGAAACAGTAATAACAATTCGAGGAACGACAAAGTATGTTTGAATTTCCTTGAAAAAAACAAAACGTAAACTTCGAAATAGCACCATCAATCATAGAGTATTAAACTCATATTGTATTGAGTGTAGGAGTAGCTAGCATTTATACCATGGCAGAGATCGCGTGCCACGGTGTCTTCGTCATATTGATTGACCTAAATGCCCCACTGCGAACATTTTTATTACCATCGATTATATTGTCAATAAGGACAATTTCGTCTCTTGCTTTTATATCATGTTTGAGGTTATTGCAAAGCTCCATTTGTACCTGTTCCTAAGTATATTCACAACCCAATCATCTATGATCCGCAGTTATAGGTACCCAACTATCCAAGTTAATATTTTTGTATTGATTATCATTATCAAGATGGCATGATTTATTCGATTCAAAGATGACTTTCCTACATCGTCATCAACAGGGAAACTAACATCAACTTACTCTTAATGCAAGTATAAATTGAATAATTTATTTGCTACATTCGACATGCCTTTGCTGCATAAATAAAAGACATCTAATTACGTAACTTCATCTGATCCCATTTAAAAATGTAAAAAGCTTTAGAAAATCCACGACACGCTTAAAAAATATAAAATGAATAAAAAGCCCTAAGCAAAACCGTCTTAAAGTACTCCTCATCATATCTGACATCAAATCTTTATCTTTTTAATGTACGACAGACCTCATTAACTATGCCTCATAAGCATACTAAGGAATTGGTGCACGAGTATATGTTTAAAACATTTTTATTTTTTATAAATTAATTATTATTGTTAGTATTAACACAATGTTGAAAATTATTCGGTGAAATTCGGTATATGTAAAATAAGTATACTTAATTTACATGTAACGAGGCGACGTCTTTTAAAAATTTAAGCAGAAAATGTAAAATAAGAATTGGAAAGGAATCAATGTTTTCTTCATAGATTAAATATAACTACAATTTAACCATTGTTAAATTCCTTTGTTACTTTGGAAAGAAATAGGTGCCTATTATCCCTTTAAATATTTAAAGAGTAATTATTTCACAGAGAATATTATATGAAGGGATAAAAGCTATATTAATTTTCCTCCGATTTTAATCTACGCTTCAAGAATCGTAGCCGGTATTTATTCCGTAAAGGCACTGCTATTGGAAAATATTACGCTCTACAAACAAGTAAATTGGATTTCAAAACCGTACACGCATTGATATTTTTATTTTCAACCATTAAGCAATTAAAGCTAAATACGATTAGTGTAATTTTGGTTTATAAATATAAAGTCAGAATGGCATGTAGCTAATTAATTACCTTGACATACCTAAACTGAACTAATTTCTTTCTAAACAAACTTGAACACTAACGCAATATTTGACACTCGTATAATGGATGTTTGAAAACTTATCAAAATATTTATTGAAAAAAAAATCCACCCAGCCAACATGAGAACGGACATCTGTATTATATTATTTTGTTAGATTCTACTATACTGTATTAGTATGTAGGAGTAGGTACATATTATAATGACCCATCATAAAAGGACAATATTATAACTTAAAACTTTTCAGCGACTCATGGCCTAATAAAGTATGACAAATTGAATCTCCCTCCAGCTAACCTCTCGGTGACTGGCTATAAAAGGTAAACTCTTAAGTACACTTTGTCGACACAGACGATGTTTAAAAAATAAAGAGCCTTGTAAACAAAAGGTGCGTAAGTGCTGTTACCGTGCACCAAAGTGTATCAAGTAAAACCATATACATATATTAGTTCTATAAATACATACGTTTCTAAACGAAATTAGTGTTTAATTTGTATCGAATATTCCAAACGAGTGGGTTCATTTAGGAAACCTTCGAGCCTCTACCGCAACATTAATGACTGCCCTCCCACATAAATTACGTTATACGTACGCCTACATACATCTTCATAGTACAGTGAAAGTACTATGTATCCGCTTATACAATAACATACAAATATAAAGTTAATAATACAAATAATGGGTTTACACCAAGTTAAGCGTGTATTAAGATATGAATCACCGTTTTAGAGTCGCTCGTTGCATTCTTAATTGTTGCGAAAAATACGAAACAGCGCGCGCTAATCAGAGCGTATCAAACATTCTACATATAATTATTTCTTTTTATATTTCTGTAAAATAATATGTATATAAGTAAATGTGTATTGTGTACATGCCATCTTCTAATGCAGCTATTAAATTATAAAAAAATAGTTTGTTTAATTGAAATTGACGTCTCCAATAGATAGTTCGAGACAATGTAGTAAAGAGTTGGGCTATGTTACGAAACACGAACGCCTTAGAATTTCACGGCCTCGTCACATCAGAACAACGCGCAATTACTTAACGTTGGGGTTCTTTCCACGCGCTAGTCAAGTAGGCCAACGTTTTTAATTAAGAGCTCCTAACATCTGCAAGGACAAAGGTAAAAAATAAAGGCTTACACATGCGGAAGGCGTTAATTGCCTCGTCTCGCTAATAAAGGCAATTCCTTGTCTACTCTTTATCTTGTGCTCCTAATCTGGGACAAGGATTGTAAGTGAGGCCACCTTTGTTAGTATTGAGGTACATGAAACTTTGAATTAAGGAAGCGATGAAATCAGCCCTTAATTATAAGAAACTCATTAAGTCCTGCAATTAAGAACTAGGTTGTATGAAACTATATTCGACATGTACTTATTGTTTTAATAGTCTTAAGTTTAAATTTATTAGTTCTTACCTTTCTTTGTCGTGTGTTGACTGCGGATATTGCAGAACAGTCTGCTGGGGGTCCATTTCCACAACGCATTGTGTACCGAGTTCGATTTCTATAACAAAGATATCTCAATTAAAATTTCTAGAGTATTAAATTCTAAAAGCCGCTTTGAAAGAGAAAACTGTATACGGCGGCTAAGCACAGTAAATATTATTATCACAAATGAAATGTCAACGTCTACCGACACGTTACGTGTTATCAATAACAAACATTGTTATAAAGTATTTAAGTTTTAGATTATGGACAGGTCAAAGACATTGCAAGTAAATAAGCACATATGCGTTTAAGTACAACGCATCTACTTATTAGGTTTTACTTTTATAGAAAACGTAGGTAGAGCGTACGGAATGGGAGATTGTTAGGGTGACTATTTTAATTCTATAATGAGACAAAAAAGCCCTTTTAAATTGAAATAAATGAAGTGGAAACCAGCTGATGCGTCAGTAAACATTTAGATAAACAATCACACGTTACGCCGACACATGATAAAACCCAGCTTCCGCTTTCGGTAACACATGTTAATATGTTTTTTATTTGTGATCACATGTGAAATCGACATCAGCGCCTACTTCTAGCTCTCATATATAAAGCTTCGAATGTTAAAGATTTCAGAGAAACAAGACATTTGGCTTACGACTGTTTTAAAAATATTATTATTTACTATTTTAATTAACAAACTCAACATGCTATTTTTTGTTAAAGATGTAGTTTCTTTTGACAATCGTCTTTAGATAGCTCTCTCAACCTCATATACGTTAAAAAATCTACTTTATCCAAAATCTTTTTATACTTAAGATATACATTGAAATATTTTTCCTTGTCTGTAAAGAACAAGGACTGCTATAAAAAGAGTTTTAGTTCGATGATGTCATATCAAAAGTTACGACCGTCGAGATCGTGATTTGCATTCGTTCGACGATTCGCAGCTAATTGGAAATGTATGCGTATTCTCAATATTTATTCTGAAAATATTTCCGTGATATTAAAAATAGTCAAATAGTTTATATCAATCTTTATTGGGCTTGTCATATAATAACTTACTATTCTAGTAAGGTACATAAGTTTATAGGAAATGACATGTCCACTTTGTGTTTAGTTTACTTATTTGAGTTAATAAAGATAACGCCATTCTTCAGAAATTCGTAAAATAATGTATTTTAAATGTCATATAGATTCTAAAACATTATTTTCCAATACATATCTTTATACTATAAAAACGGTAATGTATGTAATAAATGATAATAAATTGTGAAAAATATATAAACTTGTTTATATACAATTGCTATATAATTAATGTTATAACATTCTAAAAAATAATATCAATCAATATTTGTAAATTGAAAATCAATCCATCAAGACAAAATATTATTTCATATAAATTAAGTAATTCTATACTGGTTTATTCCTTACTAGTGATTTATTATATTTTGTATATTATAAGTCAGAATAATATAACAAATATATACTAATAACTCAAGTTAAGGTCACATTGTGCGATGTCATAACTCTTGCGAAACTGGTTTTTATAGACAATCATATTGAACTAGGTCTCAGACATTCTTTAAAAACATGAAGTAAGTGAAATACCTCAATGAAAGAAAATACAAAGACAGCTTGAAGGAAATTATTGAAAAAACATTAAAATTATGTAAACCATACAAAATAAAAGTATTGAAAAATATAATTTTCTTGACGATATGAAAAATAATGAATTACAGATTATGATGTGTTCAAAAGTTTTTTAGGGAAATATTAAGTCTTAATCAGGACTCTATCTCAATCAACATAATATACAGAAAAATAAATATTGGCCTTTAAACTTATGTAGAAAAAAATAGCTATGTGTTTAAAAATTAATCAATTTGAACAAAAAATGATATATATTTTCAAGAATTTTTTTTTAGATTCTTGACTGAACCTAAAATATAATAATAATGTATTAGAAAACCCATTTCTAGATCCTGTTTTTATTTTAAGCCTGTGAATATAATAACCTAATGGGAATAATATAACAAAGAAAAGAACATAGTTAAAATCTATTAAATTCCTAATTATTTAAACACTCAAAGAAACTATTTGTTTGTAACTATGTCAGTCATTTTTATTCTAGAAAATATACATAACTGGGTCAATAACATAAAGACATAAATAAACAATACGAAACATTTTCTATTGAGCTGTTTTTCTTTTAATTTACCAGTAATTTGTTTTTACCTATTGAATTAACTTTTAGGTCTTATGAAAAGGATACGAGAGTCAGAAAAAGTATTCTAAATTATTACTGAGGCTTTATGTAACAGCTATGCTAAAATTTATGTTTCTACAATCAGATATATCTTTAAAAACAATATCTGTTAAGGTGTGTTACAGAGAAAATTTGCTAATACAAATCTTTATCGTAACTGCTTTTGATACGCAGATAAAATGGGCATACGTAGTCACCTGTGCGATCGTATTTTTTTATTTATTGCTAGTATGAAACCAGCTTACCTCGCCTGTTAAAAGGACGAACCCGCACAGCAACTTTGATCTTATCCGAGGCCATTTCAACACTTTATATAGCACATAAATTATCAAAACACAGCACTTTACACATCAAAGTATAATAAACTATTGCACATATTCACCCATATTCTAATATAATAAAAATCATTATTTCACGTTATATTCACGGCGATATCGAGATGACACTGCCCGCCATGTTGTTTTTTCGCTGGAACACAGCTTGACAGGTACTTAATTGAAGTTTCTATTCAATGCACAGATAAACAATATTACGAAGGTTCACAGTACAAATATAGTGCGTTATTTTCCTAATTTAATTTAATACGTTACTTTTCTTAAAATAAATAATAATCTTTAATGTTTTAAAATGTCAACATATTTTTTATTTGTGTAAATCATTTATTGAGGTATAAATAATTGTATTAATATTTAACCGATATAATATATTTCACTATACGTTATCTGTAAAGGATATGGTAGTTGACACTGATTAAGGCAAATAACCGACATTGACGTTTGCAAAAAACAACAAATAATTATCATTTACCTATCGTGACAAACAAGAAATTGAACTTGAATATTTGGAGAGCCGCTTATGTTTTTAAATTAAATATAAAAACTATTTTAAATAAATTAACTAAGCTTTAAGCTTATACTCATGGCGTCTGATCCTCTGTTTGGTTGGGATTTAACTTTTAAGACTGTAGAAAGGGATATAAAAAGAAAATCTGATATAATTGTTGCGTTCATACACTGGAATTTAACTAAAAGAGGATTCCGCAGTATCGGCGTCGGCGATGAGGTGAAAATCTATTATATTTCTAAATATCATTAGTTTAACATAAAAGTTTGTAATTGTAATGATAATAAAACTTCAGAGTCAATAGTTTTATATTTTCCGATTTCTTGCAGCGCACTCTTTCTGGAGATGAAGTAAAAAGTGAAGTTCTTCCCACTGGTTGGAATGACAATGAAAATTACACACTTAGGTATCTTTTTGAAGACAAATTATACATTCTTCATGGACTGAATACAGATGGGAATCTTATTGTAAATTTAATGGTAATAATAAAAATCTTCTAATAATCTTACTGAATACATATAGATATTAAAAGCTATTGCCAAAATTATATAATTCTTTAACAAAGTTCTTATCTAGTATATGACTAAGACCTTAATGTATATTTTATGTTTAAACAAGATCTTTAAATGAATATGTATAGTTATATACAATCAACTTTCATTGGGTGCCTCTTAACAAATTTATAAATAAAATGTCTTCAAAGCAGCAATGTAATTCACAGACAGACTACTTTCGTATATAATTAAAAAATTATACAAAAATTTGTTGTTCGCACAAGCAGTATGAGTTTGAAAGCACAAGTAAATCGCTTTTCTATAAGATGCCTCATGTTCATACAAAACAAATCTGTCATATTAGTATTTTTAGTATTCCAATAATAAAACTAAATTTAATCGTTTACAGAGATCTGAAGATTTAGCTGTATCAAATGTAGCTGTCAAAATAGAGGATACAGTTGAGGAAATGAATGGCCCAATAGATAAAATGTTGCCTATGTACAAAGATCTTATGTATAATGTTAAGAGGGACTTAATAGACACTCTAACAGAGAGACCGACAACTACAGCGCATACTCAGACCGGTGGTAAGATATATTTGATCAATTTCAAATAGAACTTGCTCGGGTTATATACAGCGTATGATACTCACATATTTACTTTTTTTAACCATCTCCAGACCTTTATGTATTGATTTGTTACTATAGAAATATAAATAATAAATTATAAATCATATTATGAATGCAAATTATAACTTAGTATGCTAGCAATTAAAAAAATAATAATGTATCAATATTATAATTGCAGATAGTAGCAATATCAGAAGGCCCAGTGATGATCCACTTCGGGTACCACCTCGTCCAATGCCTGGAGTGAACCCTGACACTCCGGACTTATGGTAATATGTTACTATTTATATGCATGATCTTCCTTGATAGTGCTTGACTATTCACAACTTACAGTCTTAATTACTCTTCAGAACATCAAGCCTTAATTGATATTAAAAGTGTTTTATACTCTCAAGTATAAAAATATGTTACTCTAATTATTGCATGTAATCTGACAATAACCATTTCATAATTTCGATTAACAACTCTTTCGTATGAACATGGATATAATATACAAAACCAGTATTTTAAATATGGTCGTTTGAGATATTTAATGAACACTTTCTGTCTGTATAGACTATAGATTATAATGATAACAAAATTAGTTTTATATCACTATGAAATTGATTTGTATACTTTTAATTTTATACAGGGAGCTACCACCAGCAAATCTGCCGAACATTGGACGTTCAGACCTGGATCCATTTGCCCCTGGTGGTGGAGGCATGATCTTCAATCCCTTTGGACCTCGCAGGGATATTGAAAATCCTGGTCTTGGGATACCTGGTGGTTTGCCAAGGTACTTTAATAAAAGATAAATAATCACATCAACCCTTGTCAAACTTTAAGATAATTTTAACCAGATTCTTTTATTTTTTTGTATAATTTAAGAGACATAGGTATATGTTACGAAAATATTTTATTGTTTTTATTAAGTAGTAGTCAGCCTATTTTAATAATTTGTGTTTTTATAAAATGGTTGTTAATTGCGATAAATTAACAAAATATTTGTAGCAGACACACTGCATGAGCATCTAACTCATGCATATTCAGTTTAGATACATCTCACATTTCCAATTTCTTAAACAAACCATCCTAAATTCATCAATATATAATTTATTACAGAGGTGCAGTACCGCCAGGTGCTAGATTCGACCCCTTCGGGCCTCCAGGAGTAGGACCCCTCCCAGGGAGGCGACCGCCTCCACCTGACGCAGACCATCTTCCACCTCCAGGGTTCAACGACAATATGTTTTTGTAATTTGGTTGTATAAAGAATAAATTGTACCCATAAATATTTGTTGGCTTAGTATTGTGTTTTATTTGTAACTATATATAAGTTTAAAAGTAGAAATATGATGAAAAATTAATTACATTTATGGGCTAATTAGAAGTGTGCTCGTTATCCTATTTTCTACAAAAACAAGTTATAATTAATATTCTACCACCACCACCAATATATGTATGAGTAGTAATATAATGTAATAATGGTGGTGTATAATATAATGTATATTTTTCTTCAAACGGTCATCCCTAATTATTCAGCCTCATTTAAGTACGCATTTTTTTCTTCATCCAACTCTGTTATATAGCGTAATACTTTTGAATAGTCTTATTTACTATTATAATTAATAATTAATTACTCGGTAAATCGGTAGTTATAAGACGTGCAATCGATTGACTTAAAAAATTAAAATTTGTGTTCATAGCTTTATGATTTTTTTACTTGACAACACCGGCACAGAGCACTTCTCCACATATTTCAATATGGCAATTTAATTGTCAGTCGAGTTAATTTCTTGTGCCGAGCACACGTTTTCTGCGTGTGTGGCGAATTTTTCTAGCTGTTCGCGGCTGAATCCGTTCAATTCTTATTCAATGTGTATGGCTGTGGAGGTAAGTTTGTTTTATTAATTATTTTATGAAAATCGCTTGCTATAGACCAGGTACTATAATTAAATATCCTTCGAGCGAAGGTCATGCCCTCCTATATGGACGTCACACGCCTAGCGTGGAACGATTATTGTAGTTTTCCTTTAACTTATTAATATATTATGTCTTGCCTTTATGTGACCGTATATTTACGATGAATTACGTTTATATTTCTTACGTTGAGCGTAAAAATGTAACGTAATGGCTGCAAGTCACTGGTTGAACGTGATGAAAGCATGTTGAAATTCATTTTATTTATAGAATCTTTGTTAAACATTTTGATGGTTATGCTTTGAATGCTTTTAACAAGCTTTGGTTGATATGAAACACAAAAATGTACTTTATATGTAATAGAATAGTGTATTTAAATACAATTTCACAAGGTGAAGTCATCTACCCTACTATATAAAATAATTGTTATTTTAATATTTTTAAAGATCTTTCGTGAATAACATATCATACATAACAACAGTATGCCATGTTCTGTTTTATAATAACATTTTATGTAACCACTAAAAGTTTAGATGGTCAACAGACCATTTGTTAACAAACAAAAATTAAAATTAAATTACGTTCAGTTTTAAAAAGTTGAATAAATATTTAAAAAGTATATTGAAACTCTTTATTACCCAACAAGAATCTTTGTAATGACAGTTTTATTGTAAAAAACATATGAAAAGATATTTACTGATACTGGATATGTAGTATTTAACTTAGTTTCAAAGTAAATGTGTTTATATTAAATGTTTACTATTACATTACTGGAACAATACTACTGACCATTTAGATACATATATGTAATCGCTTTAGATGATGACTTGTTAGTTATCAACCGAAGAAGCCTATGGTTGATAGCAAATAAGTATCTTCATTTCAAGTATTCTTTTATATTATTTTCATATAATACAGTTATGTACTTAACTGTTTCTTTTCAATAGTAAATTGTCGGTTGATGCTTTTTTAATGTTTGAATTTTGAATAATCTTACTGAATCGAGGAAACTAGTCAATATTGTAATTAGTATTTCATATAATGCTCTTTTCATAACATATTATTAACTCCCACAAGGCATCACTTATATAGGCATAT
Source organism: Eurema mandarina (assembly GCA_018238005.1). Taxonomy (NCBI): domain Eukaryota; kingdom Metazoa; phylum Arthropoda; class Insecta; order Lepidoptera; family Pieridae; genus Eurema; species Eurema mandarina. Next base: position 29,213 of record DWAJ01000153.1, on the reverse strand, counting down.
ATTATATGATTTTCTGTTTTATCACTCTCTTCAAACAGTTCCTAGTATAGATTTCTAATTCAAATTCTATTATAATCTAGATACTGCAATAGCTTTTATGAAGCAATTCATCTTCACCGACGTCATTTAATACGCAAATGACCAGTGTTTGTTGTAAAGTCCGTGAAATGCATGGTGCGTTTACGTCACGGTTGCATAATGTGTTATCGTAGTCATAAATATCAATAATCCCCTGCCTTTCAGAATAATTAGGCTTAGGCGTGCGTTATACTGAATACGTTGGTTAATATTCTATCGATAATACAAGCTGTGAATACGTAAGAACGTAACTACTTGTATATGACGCCTATCCGACGTAAATCAATGTCTAATTCTTCTTATGTTTGAGAACATTGCTATTTTCTAGTTCGCTACGCCGCGTATAAAATATTTTTTTAACAGTTATTATCGATGAGTATCTTAGGACTAATATATTGCTTTATCGGTCACGCTGATTCAGACTTCTCTAGTCGGTTCCTGGGGCCTACAGGGGCGTTGAACCGGCCTTGGTGAGAGTATGTTGACCCTGCGCAGGCGACGTTACTCCGTTACACCGGATACGCAAGCTATCCCGAATCCTTATAAATGAAATGCGGTTGCCAAATGAGAACGTTTTTTAATCTTCCAAAAGTGTATGATTAAACATTATCAAAGTATTTCTTATGACTTGGAATTTCGGTTAGTGGTATTTTTGTGGAAATTCACGCAAATTGCAAATTAATAGTGATGTCTGAATACAGAACTATTATATCAATTAGACCTATTTAACTTCGCTGTGTGAGCTATGACTTATGAGCGAGGTGCAGCCAATGGCGTCACCACTTACCAAATTGATACCGGCCAATGAACAGTAATCGTACCTATATCTTAATAACTAGCTGTTGCTAGCGACTTCGTCCCGGTTGATTTGTTTTCCATTATTTCTTCGCTCCTATTAGTCGCAGCGTGATGTTATGGAGCCTTAAGCCTTCCTCGTTAAAATGTCTATTCAATAAAAAAATAATTTTTCAATTCGAACCAGTAGTTCCTGAGATTAGCGCGTTCAAATAAACAAACAAACAAACTCTTCAGCTTTATATATTAGTAATAGATAAAGCAGACGCCATTCCCGTCACGATTTGCTTAGCCTTTTACAAACAGCATTTTAGAATAAAACGCCGTAAAGGATATGCATTTTGTTCTTTGTTGTAAAGGGACCATTTACATCCTGCCACACGAGACCGATAAAAAATTTTACCTAAGCCGACATTCCTAAGCAGTTTTGTCGGGAACGGCCGGAGACGTTTGGCCCTTGTTGGCTATAAAAGGGCGTCGATTGGACAGACGGAGGGAGAGCCGGTCGGGTGGGTACGTATAAAGTATAAACCACCGGTTTGTTCTGCAAGGGCTCAAGGGTCGTTGCTCGGAGGTTTAGTCGCGGGCTTTCGATCCTAAAGGGCGACGCACGCTGCGTCCTTTCTCCTCTATAATAACGCACGGATGATCGATTAATTCATAATTGATGGCGAAGTCTTGACATTGAAATTTGTACTTAAGATCTAATGATTTGAGAAACGAACTGTGGTTCAGTTACTTCAGCAAAGTATCGAACCTGAACGGTCTTAAATCGATTTCTATTTAAGTGTAGATGTTTTCAATGTTAATCATTTTTTGACTTTTGAAGGAAATTGCATTGTGTTTTTTTTTAGAATAAAAAACCACGAAATTGTATTTTTAATCGATTTTAAAAATGAAGCCAGCAGTTTGGCTTCAATGTACATTAATTTTGATGCAGTTAAATAGCAATAAATTTCATGCTTTTATGTTAAGTTTTTATGTATAGTATTAAATACATTTCAGGATAAATATATAATAATCGTATTTAAGAATGGTTTGCGAAATTCAGAATCATTTTTAATTCATTCATAAAAACTTAAGGTGTCTATGCATATCATTTTCTGAGTAATAACGGCGAAGTAATAAATTTTCTGCACTTAAATAGACAAGTCTAGAAAGTTTCCACTAAGTACACCTACTTACACACGGGTATTAATGGCAGGTATAAATTTAACTTAGCTGTGCTGAACCTGTATTTTACTTATACTTGTACACCTACATATTTTTAAAGACCTGCTGCTGTTCTAGAAACGGTTCTTCAAAACCGTTCAATGATCGCTGAATGTTTCTATCTGCGTCAATGTATCTATTTTAAAGTTCGGAAAAAATTTATAAGTGGGTATAACCGCGTATTTTTCTATGAATGTTAAATACGCCATCCGATTCCCCGCAATGCACGTATGCAATAAATAAGGGGAAAATATCAAAACGATAAAAAGTCAATAGACTAAAACAAAGGACTCATTAAAAGAAAACAACTTGTGACGCTTGAGGAAAATAAGAAAGAACTAATCACGTAAAACAAATGTTTACGAAGAAAAGTTCCAGCCAAATCAAAGTACTACCCATATGGACATAATTACTGTAAGAAAACAATACCGCTTACCAGATCTTAACCAGGACGTATCAAAAGAATGTTCAAAGTTGCAATGATGCACTTTCGTTCTTCCCCTTAATTCTTAACGAAGGCTCAAGATAACACAATAATGAGGAATGTAATTAACAGAGCTGTTGTACCTGGGAAAGGGGTCAGGTGAACCAGGTCACTAAGCCAGGCCGTGTCGGTATCACCAGGGCCAGAGAGCTCTAGCGACATCGCGACTATTTATACGAACGTATTGATTTTACAGAAAACGTTTTTGGAGTTGCTTATCCGAAATTACTACCGTCATTTTGATTCGATATACTAGATACCCCTTGTGGTTGGTTTCAGCAAATTGTCTGAATTTTAAATCGCGACTCAATAACTATATAACATACTCAGCATCACCATAGTGCAATGAATTGAATGAAGACAATTATTTTGTATTAAATTAGCAATATTACTACCGATACGTGTAATCTTTCAGTAATAAGGCAATAATTATGAAACTCTTGAAAATCGATGGATAAAACCATATAATATTTTGGTCATAAAATATACTTCTAATAGTCAATATGACGTCATATTGTCTTAATGGCTTCACATCAAATACATTGCTTTCTAGTGACGTCACTCTTGAGGACGAAATGTCAACCGTTTGGCTAAAAATAAAGCTAGCTGACAAGAAATTACAGAGCACTATTTTTGTCTCAATTAATGTAAGACATTCCAGACTTTTACTCTAGAAGGATACTTACCGAATATTTCAGACTAATCTTACTTCGATTTGCTAATTACCCATTTATCTTTGTGTATTATCGTGCTCATAAAACATATAAGTATAAAACTTATCATTTAAACGTATTAGACAATAAAATCAATCGAAAAAAACGGAATCTTGTAAACATCGGAAAATTACTTCCCTGATATCTATTTTTAGCCTCCTACTATGTAAAAGGGTATGTAAATCAAACCGTCGGCATTGTTATAGTTGATATTAGGCCAACATAATGTTCGCTATAAATGTTGAATAGTCCTCGCGTGACGTCTGACATTGCGAGGCCTTAAAGTTATTTTTAGTGTGAAGGTACTGCGAGGTCTAATCCCTTTGATATAGCAGACGGGGGGGCCGTACGAGGCGCAGGCGGAGTCGATGACCGAGTATTGATCCCAGCGAAGTGGGTCGCGACCTGTTTCCCGTTGCAATGTGAACGGGCAGGGCTGCAACCACCACATCTCACTGCTAGATATACATAGACCAGTCTAGACTGCACTCTAAACAGTGCATTGTAACTTACAACCTTCATGCAAACTACCAAGATTTCCCTGCTGCAATTTTCTGTGATTGAATACTTACTTTCGGGCTATATAAACATTTGTGAATTACAATTACAGCTGTAAAATTATAGCCATTAAAGTTACATTCAGCTCGTACCAGTACGGGATTGAACGAATACATTACGTCCCCCACGGCACGCATATCCTAAAAGATAGCGTTGCTCGTAAATAGGAATGTACCCTCGAACTCTTTCTAATTTCTCTTGCGATCTTCCATATCCCGTTATTACATTTATTGACGTCTGAAGATATGAATAATTCATTATAAGAGGATGGAACTGGGTAGAGGCAAACCCTGAACACGGAGTGCGGGCTCATTTCCATGAGTTGAATTCAAATACACCCATGTCAATGAAATATAGCTTTTCTATTGGTCGGCGGTGTGGGTGGGTTTGCAGTCGTGAAAGTTGAATTACACCTCACCCAATAGCCGTTGCACAAAGCGTTCAAATTACATTCACTTTCCATTATCTGAAAGGTTGCCCTTTGCTCTATGCTAGAGCATTTCTAGTGACCTATTTAAGTTTACCACTTATTTTTAGAAGCATCATTTGACAATTGACACACTTTATTGTTGCTACATCTAATTTCACCACGAATTGTGGCATATCTTCAGTTATATAATTTTTATCAGCACAAATATGTAGTGTTCGACTGATTTTGGCGTATATTTAATTTATCTGATGGAAAATTCTTGATTTATAAATGTATATCAGTAATGACTGATTTGTGATAGCTGTCGAAAATTTTTGTGATAAACTTGAGGAATCGTTTTTGTAAAGCCAATGTGTTACTAACCTTGCGTTTTTGACTAAATATAAATTCGTGTACGATTTAAATCAACATTTTACAACTCAATTTAGTCTGGAACTGCAAGGACAACGGTAAACCACAAAATATACATTCTGTTTTCGTGATATTGTTATTTTATTATGATTTTCTTGATTGACTAGTACAAAAATGTGTCTTAAACTGCTTTTGAGCCAAATTTTGGTATGTACATATTCTAGACGTTGCTGGTCTTAGATAGAATTTAGGATGACGGTGGGTTGTTGTTATTGAAAACGATGCTGACGATCATAGCACGTTTGTCGTGGGAGCTTGTGCAACAGGAACACGTTGATTGCTCTCCACGTGTTGACGTCACGTGGCCTTTGAAATTTATATATGTACATTGTACACCTATACAGCCATAAGTACTTGTGTACGAAGGACTGGAAGAACAAAGCAATGCATTGAACATTTATGCAAGGCAGAACTTACTAGAACTTTAATATCACCAATAGCATGATGTTATCGGTAATTAGGGCATTAAATCTGTCCACATTCCATGATTATGAAGCGACTAGATTTAAAAAAAAGAATGGTTTCCTTGCTAGATTACGGACATGATTATCTCTGCTGATTATAGATTAGATATATATTTAGTATTCAAACCAGTTTATCTACAATCTCCTTTTTGTATTTTCAAATAAATTATAATTCTTGGTAAAATATATAAGAAGGTAGCTTTTGTTTCTTTGTTTTAAACTCGCCTAGTCTTATCAAGTGTGATTAGGCCTGACGTTAGTAAACTATCTGCAAAAAAGATAAATATTTAATGCCCCGTACACGGAAAGTATAAAGAATTTCGCGGAAAGATCTAGATTAAGAACATTAGTCACGACGTTGATGATGATTTAAGTATACAACAGTATACAATTCTTGCAAAAAATACTCTTCTCAGTTTGCTTTAAAATACTAATGCCGACACTTAATAGACTATAGTTAGAACATGTAATTGCTAAGCTTCAATATTAGTTTAGTTTAATATTAGAAACCAAAACACGCCCACAAATCGTTGTTCCTAATATTTAAGGAGCAATATTGATATAAATATCTCGAAGGTTATTGGAATAAACAAGCCTTTCACGGCACGAACCTTCGCTTATTGACGTAGGTCAATCCTGCTGAATCTTAAGATCGTGTTCGAGAGCCGGCTCTCATTTCCAATTCTTATATGCAGTCATTTAGCTGCCAAAATAAGATACTATGATGATGTAACTCTATATTTATTGAGAGACCACCAACATTTGTTATTAATATTCGGACGTTGAAAGGACATGTTCGAAACGATTAGTATGTAATGAACGTTGAGAGACTAAATTAGGTTTAATGAACGATTTTAAATTATTTTTTATCTGTTTTTACTGTCACAAGATTATAGTTGTTTTTACGAAATTTTGATAAAATTCATTCGCAGACATTCGAAAAATTAAGTTACCCAGCCAGACTTGAAAAAAAAGCGGCCATATGTTGTTTAGAAGTATTTCGTATGCAATGTAGGTAATATCACATTGTGTGCTGAACGGTTTAGGATAATGGCAGTGTGGGTGGATTTAGATCAGTCAGGATACAGTTATACTTAGTGCAACGAGACGAATAATGGCGTGGAACAGAACACCTACGCCTAGCGACAGCCCATGAAACACCCACGTAATTTATGCAATACAATTCTTGGGTATAGTCTATTTTAACGCTGTCAAAGTGAAACTTTACTTGATTCAATCATTCGCAGTTGCAGGCCCCATTTTGCTGTTATAAATAGTAAGTTTTAAATTTAACGACAATGTAATTGTTAAACATTTTCTGTTATAAAAGAACAGAAACCATATGATTCATTGCTTGTTTAAATATAAATTCATTTGTATCTTTTCACTCCGCCATTATACAAAGATGTATTATATTCAATAAACAACTCCGCTTCTGGTGCAACTGCGTGGGCACGGACATAAGTTTGAATTCGTTTTCATTTTCCTGTTATTTATAGATGGAAAACAATTCTCGATAACACTCCAACACATCTTATAGGTTTACTATTTACTGTTATCTCAGATGACACGTCTGCTATAGTTTAAAATCTAATATGTCACGCCAGAAGTTCAATTATTGTTAGTCTGTTTTGTCTAACGCATATGATCGTCGCCACATTGAATAGCCCATTACTCTCTTATTGCTGTTTAGACTAAATTCGACCCCTTACGCATCGCAATGAACTTGCGAAGTTTTAAATGGCGCCATGAAAAGTTTGATACGGTGAGGTCGCGTGTGTGTGTCGGCGGGCCTCGGGCGATGGGCAAATGTCGAGCGTTGGCGGGCAGCGGTCGGCGGAGATGACGCCACCGTCGGGCGGCGCCGTGACGTAGCCGGCCGCGGCGGGCGAGGAGCGCCACGCCGCCGGCCGCTCGCCGTGCCAGTCTGCTCTGCACCTCCGCGGCACGGACCGTGTCGACCCGCTGCGATGTGAACGCCTAACTCTCTCAACTGTCTACAACGACAGCCTCCGTGCATTGCATAGCCGCTTTGTTTATTTTCAACGGATCAGTTCATTAACTTTTTAGTTCGGACCCGACTCACCCGTGTCGGATACATGTAAGTGTTGTTTCAGTGTCATCGTTAGCCGTGTCCCGCTTTAGTGACACGTTTTGAGAGCGAACCGTCGAGTGTGCGTGCGTGTCTAAAGTAGGACCACGGGAATGTGATCCACGTTATGCGTTTCTCTTTTGCTCGGATAAACTTGCACATCGTCCGGTAATTGTTTTGTACTGTATGCGTCCCAAACTTTCACCTATTCACGACGTAAGTTTTCATCGTTTTTTATTTGAGCCCCGGCGGCAACAAGTGTTCAAGCAGTCTCGTAATTTTTTGATAAACATAATCGAGTCCATTGTTGGATATTTTGTAGCTCGTATCTTATCGCACTGTTGGATTATTAATGTGATACCTACAACATAACGATAAAATTTAAAAAAAAACTAGCTTTTTATGACCTCATTTACATCTGTGGTTCTTTCCTCCACCTTTTTATTGACAGATCATTCAACTAATTTATTAACTTTTAATTAACTATGGCTATGAGTTAGCAGTATATTTACAAACAATATCAAAAGCAAAATTTTTATATGTCAGCGTGTTGTTTGAAATTATTTTTATTGAATGATCTGGAAAATGGAAAGAAAAGAATTAGATTTTCTATCTTAGTAAATACCTGACTTTATTTCAAATTTACAGTCATCTAAAAGACATACCAACACGAAGTCATCCTAGCTCTATCCACGATAAAATCTTAAACCAAAGGAGTCAAAAAACGGCCGCTTAGCTTGAACAAAAGATGCAATTCCTCTCACCCGACTTGGCAAGGGCACTTCGATACCTCCTGATGCGTTCAATATTAAATTCTCCTTTACTTTATATTACTTTTATTAATCCTTACAGTATAATTTCGAAAGTTCATAACAACGGATGTTTGTAACTCTTTCATGGATTAACTTTTCTAAGGCTTTGCCTGAAGTTTGGCGTGCAGAAGACATTAGTCTCAGATAACAGAAAGGTACTTTTTATCCCAAAATTACTTACCACTGGAACAGAAAGGAAGGGGGTACAACCGCGGGACGTCTATAGTAAATTTCTATGCTTAAAGTGATTATACCTACAGGTATTTGGGTTATTTTAACTAAATCACAACGCGAGTGCACAATCAAGTTTCAATCAGAACGTTTTGCAATTAAACAAGTCAGTTCGGGCGGTATTTAGGCTAGTAGCCATTAAAATATCTCAATAAGCTAATAAATTTCGAACAATATGGCCGTTTCATGTATAATCTAGCTGTGCCCCACAGGTTTGCTTATGTAGTTTCTGTTTCTGTGGCAATATCAGGATAAAAAATGTTTGTGTTCAATTTATTTGGTCTAAGCTACCTGCATGTCCAACTTTAACCAAATATATTTAATAGTTTTAGCGTGAAAGAGTAAACACCATTCATATTTTATATCTTTACAAAGTTTCGCATTTGTAATGTTAGAATTAGTAATAATACTAAAAAACTAGAATGCAGTTCGTAACTCCGGCTACCTGCAATTATTTAAATTTAATGTTCACTGCCAATGTCAGGCTCATGGTCATAATGGTCTCGTGTATTAAAAGTCTATTTGTGGCACGCGGTATCTAATCTCATTTTAATAGTTTCAGTTTTGACGATACATTTTTAATATTAATAGTATGTTAAATTAATAGATTGTTAAATTAAAATACTTATATAAATTGAAGAGAAACCCTTGAAATGTAAACGTGGGTTTCAAGCTGATGGTAAATTAATTAATTTTAGTCTTCAAACATAAGTGCTGTTATATTTAGTTTGATGTTTTTCACACGAATACTTCGATAACGCGTTATTAGTAACATTCAAGGACTTACAATTAGTGTGTGTGTTTGCCAAAAGGAATTAATTCAGCATGTTTAATAATATAAATATTATTATATTCTTGTAATTCAGCATATATGTCGACATTGTTAAAATTTCATTTTAAGAAAGGATTAAATACGAGAAATACCCTGAGGTAGTCCTTGCGTCGTTCTCATACCCAGCTCAAAATAGGTATATTAGGTATCCTATAGATCCAGATTCACATATGTATTTATGTCCAATCAGAAGTTTTTGGGAACAACATCCTAATAAACTTTCGCAAATATACTAGCACGGGTGTGCCCACTTCGTTGGGCATAATGTTAATTATAATTTTCGATTTTTTATATAGCCTATGACACTCGGCAATTATGTGGCTTTCTATTGGTGAAAGAATTTTTAAAATCGGTTCTGTAGATCCCGAGATTACCCCTTACAATTTAACAAACATACAATCTTTACCTCTTTATAATATTGGTATAGATTACTAAGGATTCTATTGTTTGCTGTATGCGTGTAACGTAATATTACGTGAAGTAATACATATTTGAACAGCTACATAGTTATTTAAACGAACGCTTAATTGCGTATGTTAATGGATTTGTTATATATACTCGATGTGTGAGCGAATCGGCTTTAGTACCTATTTTATTTATAAATACTTACATGGCTTTATAGCAATCCGTAGGAAACATGTTCTCTTTGATCTCTTAAGGTTTTTAAGGATAGCTTTGTTCTTATTTATTGACGTGTATGTATCTTAATTGGTAGAGTAATACGTTGTTTTTCACCGTCCTTAAGTTGAGATTGTTACTTATTATATTGAAAGTTGTTTTTGAAATTATTCTCTTCTTGATTTCGACTTTCAAAATGGTACTCATTTTGAAAATATCACTTGCGGATTTAGCTCGAGATAAGTCTATCTTGAAGCCGAGTACTGCAGAAACGTGATGTAATCGTAAACAATCACACTGTGTCATCGTGGTAGGTTAAATCCCAGGAGATAAGCCACGAGCCGCACTATGTTGTATAAACAACAGCTAAGATTATGCTTATGTTGCAGTAAGGTAACTAGAGCACACTTACAATATTAATGTGCAATTTTACTATGCCATATATGTACATATAAAATTCACCTTCAGTTTAGTTTGTCCCCAAATCCAACAAATATTTTGTTCAAATTGTATTAAAATCGAATAATGAATCATGTCATTAACCTCTAAACGATAAAGTAATAACATGTGACCTTATGGATAGTAATTTAGATCAAAATAACTGTACAGCTGAAGTAAAAATCGATAATAATCCATTAGGCGTTCTTGGAATTAGGTTACTCGTAATAAAGACGGCATCGAGGGAATTAGTTAGTCCGACCTCGAATGGCAAACGTTTCCGCTATCGCACTTGCATCTACAAGTGGCGGTTCTTTGTCTGAGACTAAAGAGCAAAATGCTAAAATGCACTTGGGAAAAAATTCAATTATAAGTACTGAAGAGACATTTATGTTATAGAATGAAATAAATCAGTTTAGTCTACTTCTGTATGATTGTGGGGATTTCTGAATAAATCCTTGATTCTTTGTGTATATTTCTTGGCGCATACGTGACGGCTAGTTATTGTTATTACATATAGAAACTTGTAACGCGATGCCGATATCGAAACACGATTGATGTTGTGGTTCGAACGTCCTTTGTGGCTAGCCTTCTGTTTGCCACGTGTTCGTTCAGCGTCTAAAAGCAACACGACACTAGAGTGGTCTATTAAATTTCATAGCATTAATACTGGTTGCCAACGCTATTGATAGACTCGCATTCGCAGTGGCATTCTCGTACTGTATGTACTTTACTACCGTTTGACAGACACGATTATCCTGCGCTAATGAGCGGTGCGCAATTAGATGTTTTTGAAAGTCACCCTTCATTTTAGTAGGAAGGTATGCAAAGTGATTTATAACTAAAATGGCTAGACTCCGGGATCCATTAAAACGGTAAATAGAAACCGTCTGCATTGTTGAATGTGTGTTCGGGAAGTCTGGACGGGAGTATCGACCGTCTCGTCTGCAAGGGGTTCACAATGTTGATTTTATTTTATTATAGAACTAAAATATTTTTGATAGATGATTAAGTCAACAAGATTAGGGTGAGGGCGATGCTTACGTATATGGACCGATATTTTTCTATGTATATTTATCGCATTCGTAAATTCTCTCCAAATAGTTTAAGAGTCAATTTTATGAATTATCATTCTTATCGTGTATAAAATATCAGTCTTAGCGTCCATTAGCTAAAAACATTCTAAATCATTTGCGTCTGTAGTCCAGGTCGCATTGGCTTGAGCCCAAGTCTGGGCAATGTGTCTCCTTGAATGAAACCTGTAGAAAAATAAATACACTTCAAAATATTTGCGTCGATTCTTATAAGATTACCGGGAGCAATTCAAGCGATGCCAGAGTTTCAAATGAACTTTATTAAGCGTAAGATTTATTTAAATTTTACGCATTGTTGACTTTTGTCCCCGAATCATTGGTTGCCAAATCGTGTTGCGTCGTCAAAGAAATTTGTGCATGGTATCTCAAGCAATTATATACCTAAATACACATTTAAAACGACAATACATATAAAAATAATGTTGAGTACAAACGTTTCTCATGTCTAAAAATAAATATGATTTCTATATCAGACTGCGTGAGAATGCGTAACAAATATATGTTCTGGTTTAATTTATCGATCAACCATGCGTATAAACGACCTAAATCTTAATGAATGCCATTATTTTACTGAGTAAACAATCGGAATGTGCAGTTGTATAACATTAGCGTATAGCGGGCCAAAATTAACAGAAGTAAACACGGTATTGTTGGCGCTGAGCAAATAAACTGAGAAATTAAGGTAATTGCGTCTATAAATAGCGGTGGATGCGAGAAATGGAACGTAAATAGTGCGTCGCATTAATTGGGTGTTATTGTTGCAGCTGGGCATTCGTTCTGTGGCGACATTGATGGAGTTCCGCTTGGACAGCGCGGAGTACTGCCAGGCCCAACACAAATAAACGCGCGGGCGATTCCAGGACAGGTAGCGGGTGATCCACTGGACCCATGCGACCGGGAGCGCGCCTCACCGCACCCAGCATCACGCGATATACACCCACCCACAGGTACGTTACCTACTTACTACTTACTAACTACTTTAAATATTAAAAGATATGTTTCAAGTGTGAGCCAATTAGTAGCTAATTCCACGTCTGAGCTTCCAGTCTTAATGAAGATAATCATTTCAGATGTATTATATAAACTAAGCTGAAACGTTTGTAAATAAACCAATACTCATAAGAGCTGATAGATTGTCGCTTAAATAAATCGTGACGAATGATTCACATTCTGTGTGATTAAATATATCTGTACGGTCTCCAAATACATGCCAAAATACAAAATTTGCTTGACGACACGATTGCCATTTACCAAGTTCAATGTTAGACCAATAATCGTGCACCTTTGTTGTCCTAACCTTGGATGTGGATTCATTCGAAAGTGTTTATCGATGTACACTATTAAGCGATATATTATTGCGTAGTGTTTACTATTATGTTATCACTGCTTGTGTACACACATCCAAGGGGCAGCCGGTGTGAACGCGCTAACGAGTGACGCTCGCTTGGCAGTCTCTCAGAAAACATCGAGCCCCGCTGGTCACCCACTCACATGACCGAAAACTACAAGCCGGTTCTATTTTTAAATTCACTTTTTTCTCCTTTTCTCACATTGACGCATTTAAAAAGCGAATTCTGTTGAACTGCTTACAGATGTACTCATATAAAGTTTTTTGTTTCAGTTACCTTAGATTCGGACCCTTCTAATCGGAGCATATCAGTTCCCGAAGAAACAAATAGCAAGCTTATGTTCGCATAATTTCATATTAGTTTCGTTACCCAATTCGGAACCTCCGTTTATTATTATTTGGATGTGCTCTAGTGTTTGAGAGCGTCCCCCATGTGGATGTCGCTAATTATATAATTGGACATTTTCTAAAAAAAAGTCACGAAACTGAAGTGTGTTGTGTGGAAATAGAGTGACAATTTGTCTGTAGACTGACGTGAGAAGTGACACGGTTGGAACCATCCAAGAAGTGTGGTATAGCGCGAAGCTTTTGGTTTTTGGAAGAGCAGAGAAGAACAAGCCGTCGTCATGAAGCAGAAGGACATCAGGCCGGCGCCGTCGCTCATCGAGTACAAGAGCATGCGCTTCCTCATCACCGACCGCCCATCGGACATCACCATCCAGTCGTACTTGCAGGTACTATACATACTACATAAATTCAGATTACGTATTACCTGTCTTGGACAATACATGCGTCTTTAAATTTCGGTTTACATTTAGTTAAGGAATGCATCAATTAAATCTTCTTTAGCAAGCAAAAAATTTCCAAATGAATTTACGTATAGAACGATCTATATTCATCCAAATAAATAGGAAGTTTGTCATGTAATAATATATCGTCGAAAAGATTGCCGATTCTGACAACAATCTCTGTCTTCATTTCCAGTTGTAATAGCAATTTACTGGGCGCCGTCTGTTTTCTTTATTCTAGTTTCTGTATTAATTGCCGAGTAAACGACCCACTTATTTTATCGTGCCATAAACAAAGCGCAAATATTTTTATATTCTCTAATGACACTTCCGTCATATTTACTGATGTACAGTAGCAATTTAGTTATTTATTCTCTTATGCCTGTTGGACATGTTCAATGCTGGAGTTTCGTAAACCCGGTTAATTTCGTTTTTACCTGGCATCCACAAAATCTGCCTGAAATTTTACGAGTTTCTTAGAATTTTTGTCACCGGCGATTAGCGCTGCAGAATGGTCTTTTGTCCTCTCACAATGCTCAGCTTTTCAACTATGCATATCACAATTTCTATTGTAAACATGCTCACCCGGTAACGGGTCGGAACCCCCAATTGTTGTACGATTATTCAGAAAACGTATTTATTGTAATGCTCACAGAAAAAATCTTATTATTTAAAACACCTTTTCGTTACTACCCACGTCATTATTGTTAGGACTTTGAAAAAAAATAACAAACAAAACAGTTGAAAACAAAACGGGTATAATTTGTTTGAAATAAAACTAAACTCGGCCGGCAATTGGTCTAATCGCTGCCGATTTAAAAACGAATATACTACTTAAGCTCGACCTGAAAAGAGTTATTTATTTCTAAATAAAGACGATATTATTAAACACCGACGTGAAAAACACTATTGTTATCATACAAATCGTTCTAAGAACTTACAATGGCGCAGTAAACTATTAAAAGATAATATTTAAATCGCATGCTTCATTTTAAATGTAATTATATTACATAATGTATCATAATGCAGTAAATAGCTATATCTATATCACAACGCGGCTAGATTTTACGATTTGAAGTTATCATTATCGGTAAAATAATAAATTGATAGCATATTTTCCGAACATGTTTTGATAATATAATTGCTATTTGCGACGCAGTAATTTAAATTGCGAATGACGTTAAAACACGAGTTCTTTTGGTGCAACTCATAAATAATGTCTCACGGCGCTGATCTCAAAATAGATTTGTTTGAATCGTGAAAACGAACTTAGCAGTTTTGTACGTTGAGTAGTTAATACATGACAGGCGTATAGTATGGTCCTAAGTCTTTAATGTTCTTTGTTTTCATCTCCTCTGCCTTGTGAAGCGTGCAAAAGCTAAGAGCCCTTGGACGGCTCGTCCGTCACTTTCATGGAAGTCGTTGAGAATGGGATCACAAACAAGGACAAGATGTTAGTTTTATATTTTTTCTCGTGACTCGACCTGAACAAGTCGCATAATCAAAACTTTCATGGTCACTCGTAAATGATTAGACTTCATAAAATGCATTTTGAGATAAGTTAATGTCATGACGTTTTGTTGTATCCAAGCTGATAGAAAGACTGAATGATGTGACAGATTTTGATGAATGAGGTATCATTTAATCCGTGCTTAGGATGAGTGACATCGGTATGCCGTGGAGATCAGTGTTGTCATTTTTGCAGTATTTTTCGTATAGAATAAATTTAAAAATATTGTATCATACTAAAGACCTGTTCCAAAATTGTTTTGTTTCAGTCTGGTTAGTGGGAGATTTTTATTATGAATGTCTAGACTCTAGACTACTCCATCTTTATTTTATAATTACTATTTGTTAATAAAAATCACCGAGTCAAGCGGGCGGACCTGTTTTAAGGCTTGACATTTGAGTATTTTTTAATTTAGGAAACTCGTACATCCCATCCGAAATTAAGCAGTGATTTATTGTTAAACCACACTTTATTTGAAATGCATTTTTTTTGTTTCAATAAACCTGGTCATTAAAGGTTAGCATTCGTTGGTAATATCTTATTTAATAGATTGTGACGTCATCTACAGGAGCTGAGAAAGCACAACGTGTGCACGGTGGTGCGCGTCTGCGAGCCCAGCTACGACACGGCGCCGCTCAAGGCGGAGGGCATCGAAGTGCGCGACCTCGCCTACGACGACGGCACCTTCCCGCCGGCCAACGTGGTGGACGACTGGTTCGAGATCCTGCGCGATAAGTGAGTTCTCCAACTTTCTAGATGCTTCCCGAATGTTCTGTAAGCGATAGGTCCTCAAAAACGAATGGTATCCAAGTGCGCGGAACATATGAATAAAGCACCTTTTTAGTAACTAAAGTTTCATTATATATTCTTTAAGTAGCGCTCCATATCTGGGGGTTTGCCATCAACTCCTTGTACCTCTGCCTGTCGTCAGGCAACCGAAAGATGTGTTCGACAGTGGCTATCTCAGCCCATTCCCGAATTTTGCGCAACTACGATTTTTTCCGCGTTTTTTCCTTCTACTTTTCCCATCATTATGAGATGAAGGAGGTATCTAACTTTTTCAAGTTTCACTTGCAAGTTCTAAAATCTGGGAAGATTCCAATGGCCGTTGGACGAGGACATACTAGTAACAACATTTGTGAAGGTTAATCTTTACTGTCGGAGATCGTAGATGATTTAGTTGGTCGATATCTATTTTGTATTCTTGAATGTTCTAGAATGCCACTAAGTGCGCATTGTTGGTGGTACATAAATTATGCCACCACACATTATTAATTTTAACATATTTTAACTAGAGGTGGCATAATTAGGAAAAACTAATGACTTTTATTTCCTTGAACTACTAGCATTGAAATCGTTGTTAAATACATACTCAAACTTGGGACGTTTAAAACGTGATTCATTGTGACTGCTTGGTATTCATTTTCACAAAAAAACTTCTGCTTTTGTATTCCCATAAATTTTGCATAGAACGTGCACGTGCCGCCATTTCTAGCGATTACGCGGAAACGTCACTTATTGAAAAACAAATCGATTTCTCGGAAAAACTATGACGCGTTTGAGGTAGCTTATGGTAAATGTAACATAAACGAAACACAGGTGCCAAGTCGTGCGTCAACTGCATATACCCACTGAGTTTTTAAACACTGATAACAATACGAATAACGATTTTTATGAGTCATGAATGAAAAACAATGTAGGTGTCGAGCGTGTTTATATATAACACGATTGAATGAACGTCTCAAGGACAAATTATATTTGACACTATGGCTCCGAGCTGAATATTTCACATTGAAACCAAATTAAACGCCCTTTATAAGAGAATATATACTGAAGTCTATAAATCAAAGATGAAAAAAGTTTTACTGCCTCATAGTGAAGTTGCTATGTTGTCATTAAAAATCCTGTGCCGTTTAAATTGTTTGCAACAATATCATGGTAACACTATCATGGTAATTGAGTCGACTATTGAGCGTAAAATGTTAGTAATTTTGTAGTCTAAACTCTAATGTAACATTATATTCATGGTCGTTTGTTACTCATACGTTTTTATTGTTTTATAACTGGTTCAATATTTAAGCACAATAATAACATTGAATATTATTTAGGAAATTGCTGTAAATATTTGTATCCTCTCTGGTACATCATATCTTTAGTTGTAGTATAATGTACCATTTTATTCATGATCAACTTTTAATTGTTATGTACTTATAAGTTTGTATACTGTTTTACAAAGCCCAACAATTGGGAATTATTTGGAAACTCTTTATAAATGTAATAACTGCGTAGTACTTCATAAGTCATAACCTAAACTATTTTTTTTCACTTATAGTGTTTATTGACCTTTCCATGGAAGCAAAAATGCATGTATCGACATGTTCAACAGTGTTTGTTCACATAGCTGTTGTGTTATAATGTGGTAACCGTTAGTATAATGGGGCTTTGGTGTTTGCAGGGCGCAGAACAAGCCGGAGTCGGCGGTGGCGGTGCACTGCGTGGCGGGGCTGGGCCGCGCGCCCGTCATGGTGGCCATCGCGCTCATCGAGCTCGGCATGAAGTACGAGGAGGCCGTCGAGACCATCAGGGAGTGAGTACCTGTCCGCCGGATATATACACTATACACATACTCATACATACATACATATACAAACAAGTGCTTCAATAAGAGAGCGGACATACAAAAAGGCAGGCGGAAGCCCACTCCAGCTTCCACGAGTGTTCATGGGAGGTTGTGACCACTTTCTATACATTACAAAGGCAGCGTTAGGCGATCGGCGAGTGTTTTAGCTATTGGGGTATTTCAATGTAGAACTACATTTATAAAACATAAATAATAAGCAAATATAAATAAAAATTTGGAGGCTATGATATTATATCCACTCATTTATTTCATGACTTGGAGGAACTGAAATAAATAAATAGCTAACTTATAATTGTTTTACTTATTCAATAATATTACAAACGATCTAACGTATGAACGTACATTCCAGTCAGCGCCGCGGAGCGATCAACGCGAAGCAGCTCTCGTACTTGGAGAAGTACCGGCCCAAGTCGCGCCTCAAGAAGAACGGCCACAAGAACTCGTGCTGCGTGCAGTGAGCGCCCGCGCCTGCGCACGCGAGCCCACAGCGAATGTAGCTCTGCTTTCACACACACACTACACACGGGAGCATAGACTAACACATCCGGGCGACGCACTACCCGCTCGCACCACTCTACTCTCTATACTTTCATTTTTAGTCTATGGTATTATTATTATTATTCATTGTATTGTCTATGATCATGTTTTGACAGTTGTCATGTAATTCGCTCTTTTGTTCTAGAATTCGTTTAGCTGTGATAGGCAGATTTTGTTTGTTCTAAATATGTATCGCAATGTATGGAGCGGATAGTGTGCCACCCGCGCGTCGTGTGACGTTGACAATTTATTTTCTGTATTTTTTTTCCCGAGGGTCGTAACCGAAATCTAGACAACAGCTTTCTAACACATTCCCGTTCAGTTTCAGATCGGATTTCGTTATGACTCGGTTCCTCCGATACCGTCTCTGACATAATTTTGCTACGAAATTTAATTGAATGCCTTACAGTAAGCTAATGTAACTGTCCAATGTCGCGATTCCGTGTTCCACTCGAACTTGATAGCAATTTTGATCGATCTAGCTGTTTATAGAGCGATTTATATGAATGCCGTTATTCAAATCGATGAAGTAACGAGTCGCATTCGAGTCCGCGGTCCCTCGTGCAATATGCGTAGTGGAGTCACAGAAGCAAGCCACGATTTGTGTTCATAGGTGAATCAGTTACTGGGGTTCATAATAAAATTCAATATCCATAATAAACAGTTAACTCGATAACGCCCTTACTTAATTTTTGTTTAGATTTCGTTATTTTTTTGTGTGTTGATATCAGGATTATATTTTTTCCTATGTATTATTTTCTTTAGAGACTTATTATTATGAGTAATAAATTATGACAGACGAAAATGTTTGTTTAAATAATTTAATTATATTTTGACAAGAATTCTATGTTGACGCTTTTGAAGATTGATTTAACGTTTTTTTAATAGAATTTTTGTCTTTGGATTAATAATTAAACTCACTGGAGGGAATGTAAAATGCATTAAAACACAATTATCGAACTCGATCCACAAATGTTCCAGTTAAATATAGCTCTTTGATATTATTTTTCTATTTCTAATTTTATGAAAATAATCGAAGTATATGATTGTGTAACCACAAAGTCACATTCATAAATAAAAATATTTATAAGCAAATATATCGATGTTTTATTTATACCAAATGCTTTTTGAATACCTACTGACATAACTATAAACCTTCCTTCAATCACTCTTATTAATTTTAATAATCCGAATAAAAATCCATCGAGTACTTTTTAGCATACATATTACATAACGAAAAGCAACTTCACTTTATAACATGGTGATAATAGACCTTCTTTTATCGATACTTTCGTATTTTTATTACATCTGGGTTTAAATAATTCTAGTAATTAAAGGTTTAAAATAAAAAAATATTTGTTTTAGTTATTTTATTTGAAAAATTAATTTTTACTTATCAATTAACAAGATTCAAAAAGTATAAAAAGATAAAAAATGAGGTGCATTGAGTTTAATTTTTATCTAACAATTAAGTACGCTATTGCTTACATCTAGACTAATGTTATTAAAGTGTTAACAATAAAAACGAGGTATCAATATACACTGAGCAGTATTGTGATGTTAATGTCCTTAAATATATATAAAAAACACGAAATATAGACTATATCGTTATAGACTATTTCTTCTGATTATTTTAATCATAATAAGCAACACAACAACCAAAGTTAACCCTAAACTTTCGGTGATCTACACTACTTTAAAAAACTCATATAGGTACAGAAGATCTGCTTTATTGATAATGTCCATCTAGTACTTAGAAACTTTCAGCTTATACTTTTTTTTATTTAAATTAAAATTAAAACTTGAAGCTAATAATTTGCAGAACACATCTCCTAGAAGACTGACTGGGAGAAGTTTTTATTTTTTTCAAGTACTTGCAATGATTGCTTTCAATATCAGTAAATTTTCGATTTACAACTTTTACGTAGACATGAACACATCACCATTCTTAACACTGATATATCCACTAATGATTATTTCTTAGGATTATACTTGTGCACTTTGCCGCCGTATCGCGCTATGAAGGCTTTAATATCGAACTTCCGCTTGCAGCCATCATAGTTCATGTATCGTATTTTGCCGAAAACCGCCCGTTCTGCCCAGCCCTGGTCGTGGATACCGCATATTGACCACATACAACCTGAAATATGTTAGGTATTTTTAATCACAGTTATTTTATTGTTGTTAGAATTAAATTAAACCCAACTGAACCCAACATTGGAAAGTGTACATCATATATACAGACAAAATATTTTAGTACAATCATAACATGAATTACATAAAAAATAATTATACGGGCGAATTGAAAAACCTCCTCCTTTTTTGAAGTCTGTTAAAAATATGACATGTTGTTACTAAAAATGCCTATTGTTAAAATTAAAAAGAAAATTACAGTACTTTAATTACCCCTCCCTATAATATGAATTTAGAATTACCATAACTGAGTAGGTCCACCGTCCAGCCAACGATAATGTTAGCTATTAAATTTTCGACTTGCATAATAGAACAATGCCTACTCAAATCATTACTTTCACGGTTGCACGTGCTGCGATGTTAGCAACAGTAATCAGTAATCGGTTATGGCATTAGTTCCACGGTTTACAATACGTAAAGATTTAACTATCGCCTAGACTACATTGATAAGAGACAATTAAACGAAAGCCTATTTAAATTGATCATTTTATACTTAATCATTTGTCTATTTTAATTTCGTCTCGAGATTTTTAGTTTATACATACTACACCAACGCCATCTAGTTACGAAGAAGAAAACAAACTCTTTATGAATGAAGAGAAATTACCTAGCATTGGAAATCGGAATAGGTATTGACTAATTGATGAAAATTCATAGTTATTTGTACGTTGAAAAAAAATAGTAGTGGCAGTTGTATTTGTAGGGGCTGTATCTGAGTTAAAAGGGCATTCTATCCTATCCTCACGCGAAAACGGCTGGATCAATTTAGCTAAAATTAAGTATGTCGTTAGTTAGATGCCCTGGATTAACACATAGGATACTCTTTATGCTGTATTGTATTGTATTGCCCCGGGAACGGAAACTAGGTGGGTAAAACCGCGAGATACAGTTTTATCTAAATAACAACAATATGAAACTCACCAGTATAACCATTAGAATCCCTGCCATCAACACTGTAATGATCATTCATATAGATGGAGTATTTAAGTGCATCTTCAGGACTTGGAGTCCATTCCAAGATCTTCTTACACCAGTACATCCGGAGGAAGCCATGCATCTTGCCCTCTTTCACAAGCTGAATCTGTGCCGAGTTCCACAGGTCATCGTGAGTTTCAGCCTTGCAGAGTTGGTCTAGTGTGTATATGTGTGTTCTTTTGTCTTTTCTAAGAAAGTAAAAGAAAATTTTTAATAGAAGTATAGAATGGAATTGTAAAAAGTTTAACTTTTTAATGGTAGGATTCCTTTTAATAAATCTGGCTATTTGAATGCATCATTGTACAACGCTTTCATTTTGACATAGGTCTAAACATCTAAACAATTTTAAACTTTAGAAATTTATAGATCAGACTTAATTTAAATGTATTTTCAATTAAATAATATGTCTATATAATTAATTAGTATACTAACCTGTGATCATCTAGTGTTTTCTGCGCCCAATTGCTAGCGCCTTTAATACTGTCGTAATGTTCACAATAGAAGCAGAAATTATCAGCTAACTCACTTCTTACTATTGCCTCTTCTAGAAATGCGTTCACACTCTCTGTATGTTTCGATTTTAGTGCTTGCACACACAGTGCTACCCTTTGGACGGAAATTTGACCTGAAATAATAGTGTCTCATTGTTATCATAAGTGTGCTTCGGAACTTGGCCCATTAGTAGTAGTTACACTTAATTACTTAGAACTTTTTATTTATTTATTACTTAAAAAAATTTGAATTCATATCAAAACTGGTATACCATTATTTTCTTATTGCTTATTTCATGTCTCATTTTAGTCTTTAAAAATTAACAAATATTTGAGTTCTTAATTAAGCTCTTAATTTATTTAAAATCTATGTACCTTACCAAAATGAAACCAAGGTGACATATTGCTCAGTGCATTTTGTGTAGGATCATTCCTCTTGGTGGCAAATAGCTTTAGTCTATTATCCATAAAGCTCTTCAGATTTTTCATAGCTTCTTCATACCCAGGGCCCGCCCAGTCTATAGGTCCTACTGATTTGTCTGCCTCACGAGATTCAATTGCATCATCAAAATCTATGGGCTGTTAAAATATATTTATTTATTAAATAGAAAAGATCTAATTTTGGTGAGTAATGAAGCATAATGAATCTTACAAATGAATGTATCTTACTCAATGTATCACATTTGACATATTTACAAAGAATAAAATACAACCTCTGGTTCAAACTTGCTAGTATAAGGATGTTTTATAACAGGCGGGAACTCAGTGAGGTACTCATCCAATTTAGAATTTATTTTATTCCTTATAGTTCTTGCAGAATACTCTTGCTTGTCAGAAGCAACCCAGCATGGTACTACATTATGTGCATCTACCTGAAGAGTAAATGTTTTTTTTTTAAGTAATTTATTCATTTATTTATAATACTTGATTGTACATTACAAATAAAGCCACAAATAAAATGACACGAGCAATCTATGCCAGGTAACCTGTTAGGTAATTATGTGACATTTTGTTTAATATTTTCCTTACTAGATACATATATTCATTTTTTTTGGCTAACGTTTACTCTGTGTTAATATACACTTAATAATATTTAATTTCTCAAATTATAAGCAAAGACCTGTATCAGTGGCACGTCCTTCTTAAGTTTCTTTTTAACACCATCCAGCCATCCCATGGGTACTCGCAAAGGATTGAAGTCACACACGACTGCTCCTATATTGTGTTTCACGACCCACTGAGGTAATGCATCTGCTCCACTACCTTCCAATAAGTGGAATGGTATGTTAAGTTTCTTACATTCTTCTGATACTTTTTCCAAACCTGTAAAATATAAGGATCGTGTAACTAAGATATAGAAGACGTATAAAACGTATCTTAAGTAATTATTGTTAAGTTACAAAATTATAATGAAAAATACAATCTACCTTTAATTAGAAAGTGAAATTGACGAACGGACGCGTCTAAATACTTTGCAATAAGGCAGAAACACACGTGAAGTGGTACTTCATTCTTTAATGCTAGTTTTTGCGCAAACAAAAATGCCCAGTTATCTTGGACCCGACTATCCCTAGACATCCAATACACGATACCTTCGCATCTATCTGGTACCATTTGTTCTTGAGATATTATTCTTAAACGTTTTTTATTAAACTTATATTCTAAAATTGATTTCGCAGTTTCTTCCCGCTTTTTCTGTATACCGTTCATGAAGTCTGATAAACTAGTTTTATTTTCTCCACTAGCTGACGGTGTAGAAAGTTTAATTTTTTTTGCTGCAGAAGCCATTGTGTTATGTCTATGAATACTTAGTAAAAAAGATGTTTTCATTTACTTTTCATTCAAAACAATAAACACAAATGTGTTGTGTAAATAAGGTTTTCTAATTCCAATTTCCAATAAGCCTAAGTTGACAGAGTTGTCAAATTTGACACTCAAGCTCCTTACACTGTCAACTTTGGTATATTGAAAGCTGGCAATATTATGTAAAGGTATGAATATACATTACCTTTATTAACGTTACGTTTTGGTACTGATGCGTATATTTTTTATTTTAAATATAGTACTCTAAAATTCTACTGATTTTATTTATTTATTCTTTGTTACAATGTAGATATTACAATTAAACAATCTTAAAAACTATTGGAAATGTAACTGGCGGCCTTATCACTACAAAGTGATTTCTGCCAGGCAACCAACTGATTATTGTTTAATAAGACAACCTTTAAAATTTTGTAATAACAGACAAAATTATTTGTTTCGTAATATGAACGTATATTTATTTTTCATATTTATAACATAATAATACGCTAAAATATTAATTACATTAAATATATACTTTGGGAATAATAGAAAAACAAGAAACGAACTACATGTAATCGGTTCTAAATATTAAAATTCTAATTATTTATAACATCATGATTCAGACTGTCCACATTGGATAGTAAGCTTGTCTTAGGACTTTTAAAATATTTATTTTTTAAATCCTCGCTACACGGATGACAATTAACTCGTCCAACATTCTCTTTCATGCATTCATATGAGCAAAATGCTACAAGTTTACATAAATAACATTTTATTTTTTCTTCATCGAATGGTAATGCACATTCAAAACACACATCAAACTTCTGGTCCTGAAAATTAAAAGAATTAAGATAATAAAAAAATATTTTGATTTATCTCATAATTTGATCTTGACCATAGATAACGGTTGATAAAACCTACGTCGCTATCTAGTTCTGGCTGTACGTAGCGACGTTTCCATTGCAATTCTTCTTTGGTCATTTTATTTGTAGCTTTATATTCTTTGATGAGATAGCAAACGTCTTTATCTATGAGATCTCTGATAATTGCAGTTACTTTAGAACCCGGCTTCAAGTCATCTTTCTTAGGATCGTAAAATCGCCATGATAGAAAAGTGACAATAGACAATAAATGTTTTAATAGTCTATTATCTTTGTACATCTTATTTCTGGTTAATGCTAAAATGTTCCAAATCTCGAGACAACGGTAGGGCGTTATCCATAGACCGATACGTTTTTTATTTTTACACTCATGTATAATTACATTCCATTGTCTATGTTTGAATCTGAAAACAAAGTATTAAACAATAATTAAGAACCAAATACTCCTGGAAACAATTGCAATACTCAAAAATGTGGTTATATAATACTTATTGATTGTTAAAATAAGTTCTTTAATCAGTTTCCCTTGCAACCATCTGATGTGTAAAATTCTTGCGCAATCTGTGACTAATGCAATGGCCTGCCGGTAGTCCTCTTTATCATCAGTAATCATTTTTCCGAGAGATCTCGTCGTCAGCTTTTCGTCCTTTTTAGGCTTTTCAGGCTTTTTTCCTTTTTGGTCTTAAGGTTCAACTGGAAAGTGACTTTTTTAAAGTCCTTATTTACTTTGATTATGAATTACCTTTCTTTACACTGACCCGTAGGACTACTCGACTTTCCTTGAGAATTTTCTAATTCGGCTAATGTGATTTTCGCAAAAACAAAAATATTCTCATATCTATCTTCACCATTCTGACAAGACAGAAGAGGATCTCCACCAAAAAGAAGCAAATCCGTTAACTGTGAAAAACTAGTCTATTTATTTGGAGAACTTTACTAAGATTCACTAGGTCACTTATTATTGTATACAAACTTACGATTTGAGTTTTTTCGGTTGTTCCAACACTTCTAAAATATGGTATTGAGAACATTTTTATCAATACGCTTTGATTCTGATCGTTAATAATACTATTTAAGTCCGTTTTGGGATTTCTGATAAACACATCGAGTAAATTTATGTTTACTGACATTACCATGTCAAGAGCGGAACGTCCTTTGTATTGCAGTGCTGCATCACAATTGTAATCAAGCAAAAGTCCTAACAATTGCCGGCGTATCTGTCATTCATATGATAAAGAAATAAAGAATTATTAATTAGTAAATACTATTAAATAATTATTATCTAGAAATTAAAACGTGGAAACAAAATACAGTTAATGAAACAAAAATAATTGTAATCAGTGCCTACATCTTCTTCAATGTCGTTTTCTATTTTTCTCGCAAGCACTGCATGCAAGAGCGTAGGGCCCACGCCGTGAGGATTGTATATAGTCACATCTGAAGTATCACTTTGTTCACAATATATGGTTCTCTTAGCGTTAGCACCATTTTCTAACAATGCTCGTACAATATCCAGATTTTCGAACGTAATTTTACGTGAAACAGCTATGTCTAGCGGGGAGTATCCGTAAAACTACAAACAATCACCTCATTATACCATATTAAAAGCATATCGCGTTTTAATACATGAATAATAATTATGAAGTATTCCGCACCTGTGGATAAATTTCATTTACGTCTGCACCGTATTGACACAAATGTCTTATTAATTCTGAATTGTTACTTGCAATTGCCATAACCAAAGCTGGATGTGGGCAATATACCAATTGAGGTTTTGCGCCTCTCGATAGCAGTTCTAGAACTGTCAACTTCATCCTCGACAACCTAAATTACAAGTAATGAACAGTTTAATAACGTAAAGACGTATGCGTAACAGTTATTGTATATATTTACATACATTTCGTTCCTCTGTATATCCATACTGTTTTCGGACGCCTGCTCTACTTTATCGGTGCTGGGCCAAACTAATTCTTTGCTAGTTTTAATGGTATCTTTAATAACTTTCGACATTACTTTTTTTGCATTTTTATCTGGAACCTTTTTTGGTTCTTCCTCTAGTGCGTCTATTTCCATAATCATGTTATTAATTTCAAACAAGTACGATACGACACCAGGGCTTGGCTGTTGAAATACTTCATTCATGGTATTGATGTATTCTCTATTTGCATCGCTATAAACTCTTTTATTTTCTGACAATGAGTCATCTGAATCGTAGGCGGTGTCCGCAATCTTTGGTGTTAGTTCGGTTTTCCTTCTGCCTGATTGATCCTTAATGGACATAAGGGACTTAATTTTCTTCTGACTTAAGTTTCGTACTGTCTTACTGGAGCTTTTAATCAGTGACGCAGTTGTTCCTTGCGAGGAAAGTTCACGCGTCATGTTCCATTCCAAAGCTTTTGGTTCCGTTGGCGCTGTAAGTGTAGTTTCAATTACAAAATAATCCTTTTTGATTATTTATATATTATGTTTTAAACATAAGTAATATACGAATACTAACGTTGAGCAGGCACAGCTGGTGGTGGTATAAAGGCTTGAAGTGTAAAACCAGGTGGTAAATCATTCATAGCACAAGTAAATCTTATAAGTGCGATTCCTAATGCTGTGCAACAAGAATCATTGTAAAGATCCACATCTGCTCCAGCATCTAGTAGAAAATTGATCGCATCTACTTGATCCCCACACTTAAACCATATAAAAATATTGAACAAGCATACAAATAAATAAATATACTTGCAAGTTGATGAAGTCACTTACTGTAGCATACATAACAGCTGAATTCCCCTGTATATCCGCAATATTAGGATGAACATTTTGTTTATTAATAAGTTGAGCAACACTGGCTGTATATCCTAAATAACTCGTTAAAAGTAATGCCCTACAGTCCGCCTCATGATTACCAGTTGTTTTAAAAGCTTTTCTGGGACCAGACAATATAGAACTTATATCTACTTCGTATTTGTCTCTCTGTTTTTCATGCTGATAACAGTGCTTCATCATGTTAATTGTTAGATCGTTATTACTCCATGCAAAATAAGTTTCTTGTCTAAAAGTTTCAGTACTACCTTGAGGATCCTGTTAAAACAAGTTGAGAGAGCAGAAATAATACCGTAGCTTTAGCTGTTATGTGGATGTGAGGAAAGTGGTATTATATCATACCTGCATACTCTCATATAGTGGCACTTGATTTACCTCTTCCAATATATCGATATTGTCTTTGTAATAATCTCGATTAAAAACTTCCACCTGACACATAGGGCTCGCCATATCTGTACAATCTTTTGGATATAACTTCTTCCACTTCTCTATAGCAGCTCTGGGGTCAGCCCCACAGTTCTTTAAAAGGTCTATGGCACTATTGGTATCACCTATCTATTGGTATAGTTAATTCGTATTAACCTTTTATGGCATATCTTATAAAAATATCTAACTAAACAAAGTAGAAACACTAACGTTTTTCCTTGCAGTGGCCAATAGTCGTCGTTGCTCTTCGACGATCCTTCTGCCGTTATTATTTGACATGAAGTCGGGAATGATGTTGGGTGTAGCTGGCCGCCAGGCGAGCCTTATTAGTTGAGTCCCACTCCAAAGACCAACGTCTTCACGCATGTTAGGGTGTGATTGAATACCAGGACCCCATCTCATGTTATTGTTGAATAAGCCCTGGTGCAATATATTTAAGGTTACTATCTACGTTTAGTAGAAAAACATCTAAAATGCATTTATTCTCTTTAGTATAATTTGGACATTGTATGATATACTAGATAATGCTTTAACAATCAAAATATGTAAGTAGGCACTTACATCAGACCACGAGGGATGTTAGCACATTAATAATTATTGACACGTTCAAATAGAATATTTTATCCAATTTTTTTCAAACAAAACTAACCCGAAAAGTCCTTCCATCGGGAAAGGATAAAAGGCCGTAGCCATGCATACTGTTGTTATAGAAATGT
Organism: Eurema mandarina; assembly: GCA_018238005.1. Taxonomy (NCBI): domain Eukaryota; kingdom Metazoa; phylum Arthropoda; class Insecta; order Lepidoptera; family Pieridae; genus Eurema; species Eurema mandarina. Next base: position 828 of record DWAJ01000153.1, on the reverse strand, counting down.
CCTTCGTACGTGAACGGTAAACCATCTTCACCGAAGTGTCTCCAACGGTACTCGCCTGTTCCGTGAAGCGTGTTTCGGGTAAATAGACCGTCGTAGGACTCTAACGACTGAAATTTATTGGTACTTATAGAATATCGAAAGTTTTATAAAGAGTTGATAAAATATGTGTGTAAGAATTCGGTTAAAGGACTGGAAAAGGAAATTTTGCATGCCTATGTTTTATTTATATAGAATTAAATTATAGCTGAAATGAACTAGCATGTTAAAAGTTAAATTGAAAGTTAAACCTTTGCTCCACTCCAATTGTTAACACCGTATCCATTTCTCCTGTTTTTCTCGTCTTTTTCCCCGACATAGTATTGTTCATACAACCATGTCTTATCTCTTTTTGTTTCGACCGAATCACTTGATTTGTCTGATTTAACCATGACAGATATAATTATAAATAAAATATATAAATAAAAAAGGAACTAAATAGTAAGTAAATAGATTTAAAATATGTTTGTAAAAATGGACTTAGCAATTTTAAATGCCACGAATGAAAATGTCATAGTATCAACGAGTATAGGTTGTAATGATGATGTCAAATAAAACTCAGTTATAAAAAAATATATCAATTTTAATTAATTAACAAAACTCCAAAGATAGGATAAACTTATTTAACAGCAGTTGCAACGTAGACAGCTATTCTTTGCTCGCTCAAAATATGTGTATTCCTGGAAATATCGAAATCTCTCTATCATCAAAGTAAAATTAATTAAGGAATGCATTTACTCAACATCAAACAACCAAAAAGTGTTATTTTAATTAATTCCCGCCAAATCTTAA
>DWAJ01000152.1:0-44933 GCA_018238005.1 Eurema mandarina | reverse complement strand
ATGGTCTAGAGCCTGAGATAAAACATAGGCTACTTTTTAACTAAAAAAACGGTTATAAGGGGGAGAAAGGGGAAGTTAAAGTTTATATGAAAGTCCACGCGGACGGAGTCGCGGGCAACAGCTAGTAAGCTATAAATCAGCAAACATTTATTATACCTAATATACAAACACACTTCTCTAATAGTTTCTAGGCCTCGGCTTAAACATATGTTTTACATATACGTAATTATATGTATTAGTAAAGCTAAGTATGGGTCATTGATCAAAATAAATAAAATATATGTTAGGATGTTTAAATCAGAAAAAGATCCGCCACAATTGAAAAGGTGGCTTAAAAATAAATAAACAAAAGAAAACCTAAGGATTCCTTAAAACTTCCAGCTCTCAGCCAAATTGCGAAAGCGAAATATCTTACTTAAATTGCAAACTGAAGATTCTTTTACTCTTATATCACGGAGAGAATAACATTTGGCTTGATTGAAAAACTTAAAACAATGCTATTCTTCGCGACCATTCTAATGTAGTATGTAACATAAAACATTCATTGGAATATTTTGTTCATGTGAATACGTTTTTGCATCACGAACGACATTGAATTTTATCACAATGTGATTGTTTTAGATGATAGGTATTTATGATATGAACGGCCACGTGATGGCGATGTTTGAAATTACTATAGTAGCTTGTAAGACAATAAACCGACAAATTCCTTGCATATCTTCACATTATTAACTTCTCTATTATTGTTTTATTACTGGCTTAATATATTATTGAACGCAATCATCAAAATTTTATTTATTTTGTATATGTATTCATATTGTAAAAGGAAACACTAAGTATTTGTCGTTGTTGTATATTAAAAGCATTATTTTTTTAGTATGCCTAATTAGGGCGAAAAATAAGCTATATTATATATTTATATAGCCATGGGTATATCTCGTATATAAATAACTAACTATCCTATGTATATGATCTATCTACAGCTACGGTAATATACGCAATACAGTGCATTCATTCGGACTACGGTTCACTTACCTACACCTTTGGGAAGTGGATTCCAGACCCATGCGACAAATGCGACAAATATCACTTAATATGGGAAGAGTTACATACAATTTTTACAAAGAGTGGTAGTCTTATAAAAACCGACTATAAGATATGTAGGAAATTCTCGTCAAGGTTATGGATGAGTCGATCCATGACCCTCATCTTGTTCCACGACAGGGTAATCATTCACGTAACAAACACACACAAATTTAAATATTCGAAATCCATTGTTCACGAAAATACCTTAACTCGAATAACGAATAAACTCAATGAACGTCACGAAACAATAACAAATCGCGTTGTTAAATGTTATTTTTAAACCGCTTCACAATTTGAATAAGTACTTCCTTTATTTCTTTACACAAATGTAAAATGTTCGGAGATTTATGTCTGCTAAAAATTTTCTTTATTGTTTGGCGGAAAAAGTGTTTATTCTATTTTTATGATTTGGTAACGTTTGAAGAACTTTGAAGATAATATTTACTGGGTTTGAACATAAATATTGTTTCTATATTAATAAGTTAAAAGAACTTCGTGATACGCACCACTCTCCCGTTTATGAACCATGCATTTTAAAGAAAAATTTTTGTAAAAATTTCAATTAAAATCATACGTATATATACACACCTATTGTATGGAGATAATAACCCGATATGATATGGCTTTACGGTGAAACCGCGGAAATTTTTAATGTAGTCTAAAAGTCAACTACTACTTAACTACAAACTTTTTCATTTATGAGCTCTTTCATAAACAAGTGTTGTATTTGCCACACTCTATATTATGTATAAATGATTGCTCATTTAGCAATTTGAGGCCTAATAAGGTTAATAAGGTCTCGACTAAGCTGTGACCCACGAGGAATGCTTCTTAAGCAAATGAAGTTTTTCTTTGAAGGATATCAACATTTTTGAACAAGTAAGTATCAGAAAAAAATCTTCGTGATGAAAATGGTGTACAAAATTATTATATTTATTAGAATATACATTTTTTTAATCCATTTATTTATATTAGTTTCCTATCTACTAGCTGTGTATTGCGGTTTCTTATTTATCTATAACGATGCAAATTTATATTTTATACTGTCAGTAAACGAATGTTTAAAATCGTAGTTGTATTTAAGTATAGTATATTAGTATCTAAGAATAGGTACAGTACCTTTATGATCATATAAGCGCTTAAAAAATTTCTACAAAAAATAAAGTATTCAAATAGGTAAACTACGTACGGCTAGTTTACATACTATACCCTATTTAAATACGACCTCATTTTTAGATTACAAAACCTTACACGTATGTAGTCTATGGAAGAAAAAAAATATAATCCCTTAAACAGTCTAATGATTTCTACTGTCTCTAGATTAAAAACTAAAAATTGACCAATCTTACGTTTACATCATTAATATTTCTTTAATCATTTTATTTTTTATATTGGGTTCATTTTTAAGCCGTAATAGACAATATAACGCTATACATATTTTGTTGACCTTTTTTATTCTAGGCTTAATTTAAGCTGGGCTATTTCTATTTTAATATAAGCATGAAATATTAATAGCTCATAATGTCACGTCATAGAAGTATTATTTTTCTCATTTTCATATTATACGTGTGTTTTCCTTACCAAAAGGAAATAAAAAGAACCGTCATAAAATCAATTTGTATTGTCTGTCTATCAATTCATTTCTGTAAAGCGTAAATGTATCATGTTTATATTTAAATTTATATACGGAACTTTTACGTCCTCAAGAATCAAATCTTATAAATTTCTAGCACTACACATAAACCTTCCTTAAAATCAGCTACATAGTTGGAAAAAAAGCATACAAATGCATAGTCGAAGACTTTATATACGAATTTTAAGATAAAAGCTTGAATTTTTGTCAAATGTATTAGATTAGACAAAATTTTAAATGATTTATCTACTTATATCACATCACATTGATGTACCTTCGGAACCCTCGGTGGAAAAGTCTCGGTATTCCTGTTTATTTAATAAGTAACACCTAAGATCAGTCCCAAAACTTTTTCAAGCCAATGTGATTGAATTCGCTTAACTTTAAATAGGCAATAGGTATACTTATTTGATGAGAAATCGGAAAAATAATCCTACCAACGGTACAGGTTACAGCTATTTTCATTTGAAAAGGAACGTGTCTATATCGTACCGACTTTTGTTCCCTATTCTTTGACTATTCAATGGAAATGGAATGGGCGAATATATCATGACCTACTTTTGGGATTTTATGGCAAAGAAATTATATGAGTAAAGCAGACATATGTACGGCGAAGAGTTATCAAATTAGTAAACTTAATACAGTGCTAGTAATTCATTTTTCTTTTTGGGTTATTTTATTTAAGAGAGAACAATATTTTGTTTTGAAGAATATGTGTAATACTAGACATAGGCGCCGGTTTCACCCGCGTTAACGTAATTAGGTATTTTAGCGTTAGACTATACCTATCTATTGCCAATTACTATCTAGCATTGCCTATACCTATTCTTTCTTTAAAATTACGGCTTAAGTACGCTTTTAGTAAGATAAAACAAACACCATTGTCTTTATTCCTTATCAATTGTATAAGGTTTAATTGCCACGGACAGCTAGACAAGAATTAGGTTATAGTCGGAGTTCCCATTACTCAGGCTTTAGTACCCACTTCTAGATACCAAGAATACATATTATGTAGTGTATGCATATCAATTGAATCGTGGCTCTACCCGCATAGTTTCCATTTCCTTGACAGTAAATTGATAAACAGTATTCTATGTGATAATCTAGTCTTATATACTTAGTATTATATACCTGTGCGCCAAATTTCAGTCGAATGAACTCAATAGTTTTTGCTTAACAAAGAAACAAACATCCGTACTTCCATATAAACTAAAGCATTTTTAAAAAAATTGTAAGGATGAAGTTAAGACACGTTCCAACCTACAATTACTGACTGAAAAATATTATTTGATAACCTTTTTGATTTCAAAACCGTCCGAGGTTTTGAACAAAAAATCTGTGATGTTAAAATATACTTACTCGGTCCCAAATCCTGTGAGTCCTGGAACAATAAAAAATATCATTAAAAATTTATATTGATAAGAATAATAAATTATTATACTAGATCAGGAAAATGCTGAAGCAATTCAAATAAAACCAGTGAAGTGTATGATTTCGCTGTTAAAGTATAGAAAATAAGTATGTATTTATTTAGAAACGGCGGTAAATAAGCGTCATATTAAATGATACTGCAACTAAAATTGCTTGAAGTCACGAACACGTGAGAAAATAGCACCAATTACAAGGAAAGTATTGGGGTCATGCAAGGGTTACGTTCTTATCTCGCATGTAAGTAGATACTTGTACACTTATCACGATATTACCTAGGCATCTTAATGTGTTTAGTACTTTGAGATGAGATAATTTCTGTAAAATTATAAGTACCTATGACTCGAAATAGAAAATTTGTGTGTAACGAGAACAAATAAGTTTTAAAATTAGATAGCCATGTTTTTATGTTTCTGGATGTTGGATTTAAATATGTATCATGAAATACCTAATCTAGTTTACTAGTTTAAATAAAACGAATGAATCTTTCCGAATTTAAATAAGGTTCTAACCATGACAGGAATGTCCCATAGTAAAAGGTTACCTTTATCTCAAAAACATCAATATGGTATTACCAAAACATATCGCTTATTTGCCAATATAAGATAACTGCCAATAACTGATACGATCAAATTATGCAATTCATAATATAGATAAACGATAACATGTATCTACCCACAGTGTCAAAAATTCGTAATATTCCATTGCAAAAAAATCTAACCAATTTTTGACACTTTTATTCTTGGTGAAATGGCGATACTTTTGATAAACAGCTGTTGAAAAGGCACGCGAGTTGAGAGTATATTGATTTGCTGTCAAAATTGAATCAAGATTAAGTGATTGAGGCAATTGTATGTGCACCGAAATTGAAAAACATGCAATTATATTTATATTCTATAGATGTCTTTGATGTTTCTATAAGCGGTTGGCGTTCTATTGCAAATCTACAATGAACTTACCGCCCTATAATATCCACTTTCCTTACGGGGTAATTAAACATTGATACTTACGAATTTGTTTCTCTCTTTCTCTTTTTGTTTAACCTCTGCCTCTCTCTTTGCCTGCTGAATCAATTGGTCTACGAATTCAGAGGCTTGACGAAGTTTCTCCGGGTCGCTCTTGAATTCGGCTATTCGGCCAGCCAAGGGTGAATTATCGCTTTCTTGCTTCATCCTTGTGGCTCGAAACGGTTCACAGGTGGCTCCTCTAAGTAACGCACTTAAATTTGAAAAGCGTCACAAACAAAACTTCGCCGATAGTGTACTTGGAATTCACAACATTTCTGAGTCTATTCGGTACATGGTGACGTTAATTGGTCGATAGAAATATTCGCGATACCGGGGGATGTGGGTATGTCATATTTCTTGATAACTTGTCCGATGAGACTCCGGTACGTGTTGAATAGGTAATGATGTTGGGAGCACTGGCGGCTCGGCGAGTGGCGACCGGGCGTAATTTCGCTCATGCGCCGACTGCCACCGCCTGTCGTAAATTTGTAGCTATGCTTTAACAGATTATTTCTAATCACTAGCGATGAGCGCTCTTGATCTCTTGTCTCGAACGCAGGATAATACCCATTCCGCGTTATCAGCGAACTTCCTTATCGCTTTCCGGATTTAGAATGTGCTTAATTAAAAACTTCATTATGTGTTTACTGGTAACGGTACGTGGTGTTACATTTTCTGTATTAGCGTATAAAATTATTGATATTACTAAAGCATGTATTAAGCTATCGAGGTATTTCTTCGAAGCGAATATAAAAAATTTAACTCATCTGTATCAGAGCGCCACAATTTCATAGGTTTATACGTCATTGTATTTCAATAATTATGAGTAGGTATTTATAATTATGGTAGGTACTATGATATAATATAATATGCTTTATTGGATAATTTAAAGAATAAGTCCCGATTCAATAGCTTATTCCTCTTACGATGTGGGCTCCCTCAAGATAAGTAGCTCTTATACCTTTCCCTCAAAGGCCGGCAACACACTCGTGGTACCACGAGTTCTTTTAGGCTTTATCCCTTTCTATTACATGCCTCCTCCTAAATTGTCTCCCCATACATGAAAATAATTCAATTTCTGACATTCATATTTATGATACTTTAATATATTATGCACAAAGTGTACATCTATTATAAAATTTTCCAATAAAAAATTGCATCCTAATATTAGTTGATGCAAAGAATTTGGATTAAATAATATACCTAAGTAACATTGTAATATTCAGGTAGGTACATTATAAATAGACAGGGCAGTAGGTAATTGCTTTATATTAAACGAATTATTAAAACTATTGCTATTAAATTAATTTGTAATAAACTGCATTATTTACCTGAAAAAAGATCTTTTAGAAGCTTGCAATTAAGCGGGAAATTTACGAGGAGAAGCTTGTCAGATATAATGTGCGCATCTCTTTTAAATCGATAACATAACATGCTTTTTATCGGTCGTTTTTAATATGTTTCCCAACAATGCATTTGTGTACAAAGGAAAATGCGATATAAATAATGGATGAGGTGTCAATGTAAGCAGTGAGCACGTCTGCATTACACAATATAGTACATACTTTTCATATTCTCGCCTTGAATGAGATATCTCGACGGCATTTAACGGTATGCATAATATCATGAAGTTAGTTTATCTCTTTCCATACAATGACAAGGTTTGAATGCATACATACTCGTATATACAAGCCAGAATATTCCATAAAACAACTGCGTTTCGCCTTTTCTTTAAAATTTCTTTTATGACGTTATCTTCCTTCAATAAGCTATATAATATCTTTTCTTAGTGCATTTTATCAATAGTAATATGTAAATTTAAAACATCATTGGATATTATAGGTACATTTTTGATGACATACCTAGTCCTTTCTATTTATATTGGTTTATAATGTAAGACTTTCGATAGAAATAGACGTAGGTAAAATACTTGTGACGCGCCTTATTATTGAAAAGCTTTTAATGGCTGTCAATGAAGATTAACTGCTAAAATGTAGGTAATGATGAACACCTTATATTAGTCAAATCACTGAAAATCAAGCTACGTTAATTTTTACTGCAAACCCTGGTCGATAACGCTAATATTAAAGTTGATTTTTTTTTAATATTTGGTTATTTAAATGATATGTAAGTCACGCACTACCCCTATATATTTGTTAACAATGGAACGCTGATTTTAATGTACAGTTGAGTTGTAAATATTTTGGAGTAGCTTACAGTTTGTCGTACGTATTTACAAGCCTAGTAGGTACCTCTAAATATTTCGCGGAAGAGTCTGCGAAGGTACCCGAGATCCCCACTCACTGCGGCAGAACGGTAAACAGTGGGGTTTTGGTCGGTAGAAGTCCGACATAACCCGTGGTCCTTCAACGAGGTCCATGGGTATCCTATAAGGATTTCCCCACTATAAAAAAGGCTATACCTATGTACTTTCGGTAATACCTCTGTACCTTTTACATACGTACTAATTGTCCGTATTTATGCAAAATTTAACCACTCGACGAATATTATTTTTTGGGTTTATTCAAGAATCTTATCTAAATACGGTCTATTTTCTTATACCAAAAAGAACCAAAAGACCATAGTATAACACATCCAATAAAGGATACCTTTATACCATATAAAATAACTAGCTGTTGCCCGCGACTCCGTCCGCGTGGACTTTCATATAAACTTTGACCCTTTCCCCCCTTATAACTCTTTTTTCCAGTTAAAAAGTACCCTATCCTATCTCCATCTTTTCAACTAACTGTATGCCAAAAATCAGGTCGATTCATTGCTTAGCTACGGCGTAAGGGAAGGACAAACAAACAAACAAACACACTTTCACATTTATAATAAGTATTAGTATGGATATCCGATTAGTCAAAGAAATTAGCACATATAACTCAGTTTAATTTAATGATATAGAATAGGAACTAAGTCTAGTTCGGCTTAGACGACGAAGGGGGGCACTGCGGCACGTGGCGGTTCGATTTTGTCGCGGCCTCCGCGACAGGTTTTGGTGGGGGGTCGTCGACGCATTCGTAGTAGCAATGACCATCCCACCACCACGGCTGGCCTGGTGTCGGCGGAGTGTTGAAGCAGACCTGGAATATTACTGTATATATAGGTATATATGTTACAGTTAAAACTAGTTTGTAGATAGAACGCGTTTTTCCTAGTTAGAACTAGTTTTTACTTAATGCCTTTGTTAATACTAGAATTGACTAATGTCTGAATATAATATCAGTTAAAACTAGTTTCTGTAATACAAAATGCGTTTTCCCGAAGCGAGTTAGTTAAAACTGTTCCGACCGATGTTAGCGTTCATCATACCTTATTCTGATTGGCTGCGAGGCATCACCTGATCATCGCACTTTTAGGTAGGTAGGTAATTAGCTAGGTAGGTAGGTAGTCACCTGATCATCGCACTTTTAGGTAGGTAGGTAGGTAGGTGAGTAGGTGGGTAGGTGAGTAGGTGGGTAGGTGAGTAGGTGGGTAGGTGGGTTAGGTTAGGTTAGGTTAGGTTTTTTTTTTGAGGTGGGCAAGGTCCGGGGTGAGGGAGGGTGAGGGGGGCAATCTCCCTTCCACTCCAAAGAAAACCCCAGCTTTCCAGGCCTTCTGGTTCCCGAGTTATGGCCTTAAGAAACAAAACAAAATGGCCGCCGCGCAGTTTTTCTAAATTTTTAAAATTGATTTACTCGGTAACCAGTGGTCGTAGAAAAGTCGGGTTTTCTTTGTTGTGGTTTGCTACGTCCCCTTTGTCTTTCTAGGGGGGTTTCGGCCTTAAAAATAAAAAACTCTTATATTCTAACAAAACCTATTTTATCTTATATTTCTAGCTAAGCCCTAACTAAGATAGAAAAAATGGTGTCTCTATGACAAACGGTTACGGAGTTACACGCGTTTAAAGTTAGAACAAAATAATTTAAAATGGCCGATTTTTTCAAACTTCTTTGTTTTTCAAGTTTTGGGGGCCTAGTTTTGGGGTCGGCCAATAGATTAAGATGTTATAAGACTGCCCCAAGCGCCAAAATTTAATTAATTACTATATATTTAATTATATTACCTAAAAATATATAAAAATCGTTAACTCCGCAACCGCTGTACCTAAAATTCTACAAAAATCGTCTAAAAATTTTAAAAATAACAGTCTACAATACTAAGTAAAAATTTGAATTTGGACTTTCACCAAAGTGAAGTAATTAAGAATTTTTTGTATATTTCACTTTTTTCTAAATATCTAAGTCAATTTTGAAGTCACGAACTTGTAACTTCGCAGACGTCTTCTTTGGCTTAGCGCGCAACGGTTTTCATCATAAAAAGCATAGGGTCTGCCTAAGCTTCTTTTAGTTTTTCGGTGCTGAAGTTTTGTCTTTCTAATTTAAATATCTTCCTTATTATTAATTTTAAAATTCTAAAAAGGGTACCGTAGAGCTACAGGTGCTGCAGAGCCTCAGCTGGCACCTCTCGCGAACTCCGGAGACGTCGGGATCCCCGACCACGCCACCACGTGGAACTTGTTTTTGTAGCTCTCCTACTTCGTGGTGACGTCACAGGAACCCCGTTGAAGGCTCTTTTTACGGAGCTCGGTGAGGCGCTTCCAGGCACGTATCGCACTGTAGTGTGCAGTCTCCCAGTGAGGTACGGTGACGCTAATAAGGGTCACTTAACCCTAAAAGATGCAGTTTTTAGCGTTTTGTCCTTGCACTTTCACTTTTCACTTTAAACAAACACAACCGGCGTGTGCGCGGTGCAATTCCGCAACTTTTGGTATATTGCGCGTCAAAATCGGGTAATCAGAACCAACTTTTTAGAATTTTTTGTCGCGGAGCGATACGAAAACGTGGTGTTCGCGTTCGTCTAGTTTTAACTGTAACATATATAAATATTAGGTTATTAACTTTTAGCTACAATTAAAAATTATTTCGCTTTTCGTATCTAGCTCATGGCATTCGTAAAAACTAAGTTTATTATTTCGTTGGATAATATAAGTATCTATACTATATTACTTAAAAGTTAATTTATTCTCATAACATCCAAGTACTCTGCATTGAAATTGAAATCGTGGAATAAAGCTTCGTCCAAATAAATCGAAATTGTATAGTCGGTGATCGATTGCGCGTGCGTCGGCCACTGCCTATCAGATATTGATTTGTACTCTAATATTACAAAATCTATTGCTCTCATTGTTTATTGAGGTGTGTCTATAGTAATTTCATTTATAAAATTGTCCCGCTATGTGAACATTAGGATGTTATTTTAATACAGGTGGAAAAGGTGGTGAGCAATCTATCTTTATTAAAAATACATCGGTTGATAGCAATTAATGTTAGTAGTGTCTTGTCGCATATGGTGATGTATGTCCACATACAGTGAGCTTCCTTCCCGATAAATCTAATTTATTGGGAGCTCGTGCAATCATGCGCGTGTAGCCAGTAAACACAGAGTTTATCTCGGTAAATAACTAGACAGCGGAAGATTCATTAGGCGTCGATCCATGTCGGCTTGCGCTGTAATCGAAGCAATTGTTCTCTTGAGGAAATTCAATTATTAGGCGATGGAGTTGCAAGAAAATATACGGCCAACCCGCTGCGTCGCAACGTCGTAGGCAGTAAGAAATAATTGCTCGCGATTTATCTTTAACCCGACTGTAATTAAATACTTTATAATTGAATGAACGTCGGTCGATCGTCGTCGGCCTGATCAATAAATTGTTAACAACACCCTATCGTCCTGCCGTGCGATATTGCGGTTTCGTGCTTCGTGCTTGTTGTAATTTTGATCGAAATAGGCCGCGAGGGTTGTTGGCTCTCACGCTCTAATAACGAGTGACGTATTGCACAATCTATCTGCTGCTTTCTGCCCATAAATATGTTATTATTACCTACACAATTTCTTATATATTGCGTTTTACGGTAAATTTAATAATTATAAGTAAAGTATAACTTCTGTTTAATTTTTTATAAGAAGTTACTAATAAAAGTGTAAGAACATAATTTAATTTATTCCGTAATTGCAGAATCACGATACCTCTCATCGTCTACGTGTGCAATCGTGAGCTTTTAAGATACACTATAATAATGTTGATCAGAACATGCCTTATACGCCGCAGCAGCTTAGTACGACACCATTCAGACACACGGTATATGGGTGTAACACAAGAGTTTGTACCGACAAGCCTCGGGGCTCTAGGCCGGGAATACAGAAACGTGCTCCTAACGGTGAATATATATGTAACGTATTGCGTTAAAATTGTACTACCATATACATTTTGCGATTGTCTGTTGTCATTAAATATTCCATGAAATAAATCAAAGCTTTATCAGAGTTCGTCGGTGGAACTACATCGCGGAGGCTACGGGAAATAATTTAGAGTTATCGATAGTCCTGATTACGAAAGACAAAACTATTTAAACTGTTTGCATTTGCTTATCTCGACTAGAGAACATAAACATCTCTAGCAGTAATAAATGTGTTGCAAGATTTAAATGAAATGAGACAATTTATCCAGTTTTTTTATACTACACGAACTAATATTTTGTAGGGCAACAGCTTGTTTTCTTGAAATAATTTTGTTACTTAAATTCACCAAAAGTTAATATCCTGGGAAAAGCCACAATTTATTGGGCTAGCAGAAGAAAAAACATATTATTTTTAATGTTTTAACTGTCCTAGATTAGATAGGGTTTTTAATTGGGTTTTGTTACAAAACATTTTTATTATATCTTTTACGACTCCCGTAAATTCCGTCTTAACTTATTATTATTTTCTAATTATATGTACATTTTTAAAAAATGATCTGATCCTGCAATCTGGATGAGGTTCTGATATTGATTTTATTCTCTATGATTTTAATTTTATGAAGAATGCTGATTATGCTTTATTCTATTACTGAAATACCTTATTTTTGTAAAACTTATTTGATATAGCTTATTGACCATTGGACCATGTAGATAACGCCGATTCTAAAAATTATAATTAAAAGTTTATTGACTTTTATTTGGACACACACGTTACGAGAAAAGCAGGGTTAGGGGTCATATTTCACTACTTAACCTTATTAATCCCTTCTTGCATTTTCTTCATTAATAATTGTTATTCTTTTTTTTCCCTTTTCTTCTTCGCGACAATGCCAGTCGTTGCAAATATCCACGGGTGGAGGTGGTCATTTACAGGCAATTTGGTCCATTTCCAGCACTGATCATCATATAAAAACGAAGAAATAAATTTGTTCGTTCGTCATAAGATACTTATTAATAAAGACAAATTAGGTGAATTAATTAATTTAAAGTTGTTGGGTTGTAATAGTAGCAAGATGGGTGTAATAGTCGATATGCACAACAAGTAATACTCAATTGATGTCAGTAAGTACCTACTTAAGTATCAAAGCTGTTCAGATGGGGAGAGATCATTAATTCTCGAGTACAAGAAAACCGTGAGATGTCTCCGAAGTTTCGGGTGCCATTTTATCAACGATAATAATAATTACGATGTGCGAATATTGCGGTTCTTTAGATTATACTTTGACAAATCACGACTTTGCAATTCCAATGCAGCAGATTTAATGTATGGGCGGCAGTTTGCATTCTAACCGCGACCCGGCGGGCAACCTCTTTCCTAATGCATGCTTATTTGAGCTTTTTAACCTTTCATCTATTGTAGAGTTTAAGCATTAGACAATAAACATAAAGTAAGTTATAGTTGTTGATCTCTGCTAATTGCAATTGAGAACCTTCCCACTTGTAGCGGTGATCGGCGAGATCTCGGCGATACCAATCTTTAACCCACTAAAGCTTTTGTCTTACGAGTAATTAGCTTATTGTGTATGTATCTATAACTAATTTATTTATTTCTGTTTTTCGATAATAAATAAATCATTTCACTAAGTAGGTTATGATGACTTTGTCAAATATCAGCATAAATTATAAAGACCCGTAAATTTTATATTTCAAAAGAGTCATAAACGGCTAAGTTAATCGCAAGAATAGATGTTCTCAGCGATAAATTGCATCGACCTGCCAAAATGCAAGTAATTTCGATATACACTTGATTGTACTGAACTATAATTTATTAAGAGCTCGAACGATAAATGTTTAACATTTTACGAATTAGTTGAGCGCAAAATTTATCGCTCATGTTTTATATCTTATGTTAAATTTTACATTAATTAGTTGTATAAGAAGGTGATTAGAACAATGAGCATGCTGGTAAATAAAAGAAATATCTGTACCTGTGTGATCATTTGATTGTTAGTCGTTGCACAATGATGATTTTAAGCTTTTCAAATGGGGTCGGCTTTCGGCGCAGAGCGTTCGAGGGTACAGTGGGGTTGCGTAATTTAATAGAAGGTCTTTAGGGGTAAGATGGAGGCGGGGCAGTGAAAGGGCTGGGCGGGGCGTCGTGCGCGGCGCCGCCTATTGCATTTCACCACCACAATTGATCGCGACGATCCTCGTGCGTCCTACTTCCCTCGACAGGTTCGCTCTTGGTGTTCCATTGTGTGCCAATATCCTCGAACAATGCTCTTGTGAAACACATAGATAAGATACACGTCCCGCTCGCCGCGATTCTACGGTTATATTAACAGTAATAGATGAATATTGTAATCGGAACTTAATTCTATTCTTGTGTTCTGTATTTAAACTGGTAATAATTTTTGAATATGGATTACTATTTTATATTCTAAGTAAGTAATATTAGCTATTGTCTGTAAATCTAATGATATTAAATTTTTTATAGATAATGTTAGAAAGTACGGATAATACAGCTGTTTGAATTATTTAACTGATATTGTTCTTCAACCTTTTTTTACATCAAACTGTGTATTTATGTAAATATAGTAACTGTGTAGTCAGTTCAAATATTATTTTTTTGAAAAGGTATCAATAAAATCAGAATTTGGATTAACCTACTCATGCTACGCTCAATATAAATCCACTTACAGCATAACTTAGGCGGCTCGAGCCATTACGTTGAAAGCCTACAATTTTAAGCGCGATTGTGGCTGGCTAAATGAGACGTCTATGCATCGAGAAGTAAAGAGCTTATATTACTGCACCTAAAGAAGCCTGGGGGGGTTTCTTCACGTTCGCCTTGAGCAACGACTGCTTTTACGATATTGAATATTTTCATTTAATTAAATAAAAAATATTTCAATTCATTTTAATATCTCATCCAGCTTGTCATCATTCAGTTTATAATTAATTTAATAAAATAAAAACAACGTTCGAATTATAATTCAATTACAAAGTCACGTCATATATTTAAAATTGATTCAAACATGGAGTACGTAATAAATCAGATGACGGAATCTATAGTCACAAATGTATGATTCAGTTTAATTACTCTATTAGTTGTTAACCAATACTTGTCCTTTGCTAGGCATCTAATTTAAAATTCAACAACAATATCTAATTGAACTGGGCGTTCCGTAGCACGAGCTATGCCTTTCATGTCGTCATCGCATTGTTAAGCTTTCACACACTACGCTAATCAAAAACTTAGTACAACGTTTAAGATTATGCTTACGAAATGTATTGTCAAGTTGTTAATAAAATTAACTATGTACTTGTATGTTAGTATGATACTCATATAAGACGAGTTCTCAAATTATGTAACCACCATAAGTAGCTTTAGATAATAACTTTATCATAGTTTAGCCCAATTAGACATAATTTTAGATACAAATAAAGGGGTCGTTTGAGTTTCAAACTATACTAACGTTACCTAGTAGAACTGAGTACCAACATAACTTAGAAGCGTTGCAAAAAAAATCTAATCTATACATCTATACATATAATAAAAACGTAACGAGTCGCTGTCTGTACATGGAAGATATATGAGAAAAAATATTATAGGAGACCTTTATTAACGCAATAGAACCCAAAATCCTGATTTTTGGAATTTTTGTCTGTTTGTTTGTTTGTGCACGCTAATCTCAGAAACGGCTTATCCTATCTAGATGAAATTTCAATGATATATTGTGGTAAGCTTTACTTAACATTTAGTGTTTAATCCATGTCAATCGGTTGATAAATAAAAAAGTTATGGCAATTTAAAGAATCACGTTGAACTTGCTGAACGTTTGTTGGCGCGGGTTAGGCATTTTAAAACATGCTGCCCAAAGTCACTTTTCTACGGGGGCGAAGTCGCGGGCACAGCTAGTGTTATAATATATTTATGCAATATTTGTATTAGCCTTTATTTTTACCGCCGATCGAATACTGACACTTAAACTTTCAATCTTTTTACGATTTATATGACAGTATAGTCTGAAACTTTATATGACGTAGAGATAAGATGTGACAGCGCTTATTTTTACAGTTGTCACAAATCTTAGAAGGTCGGTGACCCGAAAGCCCATTGTTTAGCGTTGCGTCAACGTAGCGTCTGCCCCGAGCTAAATTCAATTGAATTTGTACCATACTATTGTTGCAGCTATTGCGTGACTAATTTATTTTATATATAATTATGTTACAATCACTAAAACAATGTTTTGCATATATAAGCTATTATCGTAAGCGTGATCTAAAATGAAAATTGAGTTTTATGAGCCACTTGCATAGTTCGCTGACAATGAGTCATAGATAGACTCATAGGTGTCCTAAAATATGATATTGATTCATTAGCGACTCAATTTAATACGGATGTAAGTTAAGGATTTATTATTAAGTATGAATTTAATTTTAATATTTTAGGAGTTTAATGTTATAAATAAAAAAACATTTTATGTTTATGTGTTTTCGTTTAAAGTAGCATTATATAATATAATAGAGACATAAAAGATCGAATACGTTGATCACTAATATTTAAAAAATATTTGCGTATATATTTTGTAAAACTTGCAGTCTTCGATAAGGAGTCTCGAACAAAGACAATTTGAACTCGAGGATTCTTCTCAAATGAGATACAAAATGCTTAAACGAGACGCACAATTGGGCACGAAATGACAATAAGAGCAAAGTTCACCATAGTTCAGGACTTGGCAAGAATGCAGGGGCGCAGTCGCGGGGTGAACATTTGCTAGGTGCTGATACAAACGGTACAAAATCACGATTGTTACTTGAAGCTGACGTCTCAGATAAGCGTACTCCGTGTGGTAATCTCTTATTAAGTGTTATTTTATGTCTTTAATACCCAAATTACGTAACACCTTGACCTGCTTAACAGGGCGATACCATGTGTTATCAATTTTGTAAGTAGCCTTTAGTAAATGGCAATAATTTTAAATTACGAAATTTCCCACTAAAATATTTTTGCATGCACATAAAATGCTACAATTCCATACGTTTATGGCTATTCTCGGGTCATAAATTTTCACACTTGCTCATAACCAAGAGCGATATCAAGACAATGGCTCGAATCAAGGTAGGGTCAGTGCTGGGTATTGGCGAAAGTGGTAGAATGTATCAAAGTGTTCACGCATGACCTCTAGGTCAGCCGCACACACTCTGACACATGTCAATTAAGGCCCTACTCCGCCGCTGGCCCCAGATTGAGCGCTTGGACATGTTTGTGGAAAAGCTTCGTAAGAGAGATTGATTCATTACCTCATAAAGAAAAGACGAATTGCCGATCTATGAATAATTTATATCAACTTATCAGGAGCGAAGAAACCTTACATAAACAGTACTGCTATTTATAATGATAATTTTGATATTATATTGATAGAAATGAAAGGTCAAGATTAATTAACAGAATATGTGCTTTAGGAATGACAATTAGTGGTATAAGTACACGATTAGTGCGCTTCGGCATGGTATAAAGATACATCGTTATTTCAAAGTGTGTCTTAGTAATTTACCGACTTGGAATCTGTACCTACTCCTATTATTCGGAGCGATTGAACGTGTACAAACAGCGATTTCGTGTCTATTACAGCGCCCAATTCCAGCACACATACTACGTTTATTGAAATTGCAAGATAATTGTATACATATTTATCTTATATAACGCCGAGATGATTTGTTATTTTTAGTTTGTGAAGCAATAGTTTACTGCGGATAAGTCTTAACATATATTATATGCCATTTAGTAATTACTGAATTGTAGAAACATTTATATATTTTTTCTTTGATAATAATAAGTAATAGAAATTAGTCAAACCTCTAGGAATTATCATGACGTTATATTGAATATTGGCCTTGTTAGATTAAACCCGCTATTAAGTCTTGACTCAGTTCGCGATAGCTTTTAAAGCCGAGATTAAAACATTAATATGCAAATGAATATAGACAATGAAATATATTTCGATATCGTTTATAATTTAACACTATTATCAACAGCGTTATAGTTTAAATTATTAATGTGAGAATATATTTGAACCCTTAAACCATAGACACTGTAAAATAAATTTATGCAAAAGATATAACATGACATTGTTAATATAAATATATAATTTAGTATTAGGTATCCGTATAGATGATTTTTCCCCCTTTTTGGTAAAAAGTGTGGGACCCGTGCGAGTTTCTTACGCCGGTTCTTCTCGCCGGGTTAGTTCCCGAACCGGTGGTAGGCACCTTCTGAAAATATTCATTTCAAATTTACTCAGAAATAAAACATTTATAGGTAAATACATTGAAAAACGATTTAAATACATAATATACTTTTATCACCATTTGATTGTCTTTCTTTTTTCAATCAAATTATTTTTTTTAATATCTCTAGAATCCGCGATTGTTGAAACGTCAACGCGTGAATATTTTATGGGGCCATGAAACATTCATAGCGCAATATTATATTTATGATAACCTAAGCAGCAATACATTTTCATAGTACCTTCAGCATGCATTATAAGTTACGAAGCTACGTACAGATTTATGGCTGATTTGATGTGCGTTTGATCGATAAGGTATCTTTACGTAACCATTATAGTTGACTCCGGCTTGACCTGCGCCCTAAACAAGTTGAGATTGATTCTTAATCATTTATAATGAGCATAATCAACTGCATGGCAAATCTATAAACTATTTTAAATGGAATTGTTTAATATAATTTTGTATGTTATGTACATGATGGTATTATATTATGAATAATTATACTAGAATAAGGTGCTTTTAGAATTAAAGTCATGAAGCATAAGTATCTATTGCCCCGGTCGGTTAAGTAGTCGCCAAAGCACGTTCTCGAATAGCACGTGATACCGGCCAATTATTTTCTGTTTACTTCTAATTACGTACGCGCTGCTTACGTTTTATCGTCAATCTGCCCTTCGGTCAGATTCAATCGCTTTCGCTAATCAAACCTTCATCCATTTACATGAACCATCACTCGATCGAAACGGAACTCGATTGAAGATGACTGTAATCAATAATGAAAACGGAATATCCTTGAATGTTTTGTTCCGTGTTCCCACGTCAGTAATAGAATTATTATACCGGGCCTACTGTTTCTGCTTATATCTTACAGATTATAAGGATTTATGCTTTGAAATAAAATTATAGAGATGTAATCAAATTCTATTTTCAGAAAAGATTAAAGATTCTTATTTAATGATTTCTAACATTAGCCTATACGCTACATACAATTATAAACAGCCAAGAAATTAATAATCAATTATTTTTGCCTTACGGTTTCTACCGTAAAAAGTCATATCAATTATTTTTAATCGACTTTATATACGAGTATAGCCACATAAAGAGTAACAAATCGTATAGGTAAAAGAATTTTAAAAATCAGCTACGAAGATCAAGGTATATCTACCATTAAATAGTTTAAAGTAGTATAGATTATAGATTAAATTTATGTTATGCTATATGTATGTTATTATTATGCAACGTACTAAGTGGCGGTTGTTTACAATATTGAGGTAGGTAAAGAATACGCATGTTGTAGGTAGGTATTTAGAGGGCATTCGTACAGCGTTAATTTATTGATAAGTCGTGCGAAACTGCTTACAAAGTGACGTGCTTTTTGGCGTGCATTCATTACAGTGAAGGTAAAGTTAGGAAGTATCTATATAAAACTATATCAACCTTCGTAAAAGAGCTTGCGTGATTTAAACAAATAACTCTCAAGGTATCCCCGACAAACTTTACTATGAACGAGACAGAACTTCATGATACAAGTTATTTTTAATAAAATTTAAAATTATATACATAAGGCTTTAATTATACTATTCAAGAATATTCTTACTGGAAATTACAATAAATCGTATCATAATAAATCGATCTATGTAAAATAAATGCACATCAAACATGTTGCGATTTTAACTGATATACAAAAACAATAAAACCATCTTGTCTGTTATGTCTGACCTCGTGTCGTATAAACTGTTATCAAAAAACAGTAATGTTATAATTAATATTTAGATTTGGCGTTCGGAATCATCTTAATAACATCCAAACGCAGGTAGTTTAACATAATTATGCGTTGGCGAAATAACAAACTATGAAACTTTTTAATGTTTTGTTTATTTCGTTACTTTAGTGGTAGACTAATATATTAAGGCGGACAGAAAATGCCGACTCTTCGGTAGCCTTCTGTCTGTTTTCTTTATGATAACATTTTATAAATGCTTTTAAAATTGAGTATATAACTCAAATATAACCATGTAACAGTTATATTACAATTTACTGCTTCTTCCATACAATTGTGTGAAGCTTTACATCAAGATTTGAATGTTAATGCAGATCATTCTTTTGCTAAGAATGATTTCATCATTACCTATATAAGTTCATATGCAAATAAGAAGTTGGGGGCCTTGTCGACTTGGGCCTTAATAAGTTTCAGTCTGCCACTGCTGCATAGATAAATTGTGTGTGAGGTCTAAGTTGGAACACGATTTGAAGGCTAGGCTCAGTAGATAAGATTAGTGGGATCAATTACGTAGTTCTCACGGACGGCTACTGGCTTTGTTTACTCGTATTTAATTCATACCTGTACTAGAGATCCGCCCCGGTTTTATGTGGGCGAAAAAGCCCTATTTTAAATGTCAATATTATCTACTACATCGGTACATAGATATTATATTTGAGTCATATTGTTATAAAACACTGTTTATATGGTTTACTTGTTTTAATGAATAAAGGGAACTCTCTTTAAAAAACATGTTTTTTTTTTATTTAACAATAAATCGACTTTTACCTACAAATGTCATAATATAATTTTCGTTGTCATCATAAAATATTAAAGTATTTTATAATTTCCGATACAATATTAAATAATTACAAAGTTGTTAGATTCTTGAAATTCCATTTGTACTTGATATCAAGTAAGTGGACTACAACTTTTTGTTCAACCGATGCATGAAACAGCCTTAGTCCAGTTTTCAGACACCTGCATTTTATCTACTTTATTATCATTTAATTGTAGCATGCTAACAGTATTATTGATAGTTTTATGAATATCGGAAAATCATATCTCAAATTATATTATGCAGCCTATATCATAAAAGTGTTCAAAATAAACTTTTTATATAAATATTATTTATAAACTTTAACAAAATGATACAGTAAAAAAAGATCGCCTGTGTTTCAACCAGTCAGTCAGATATACAATTTTTACAGCTAGAAGGCTACGTAATATAGGTTTCGTTTTGTATCCTGTTTTGTAAATAAGTATTATGTTTAGTTTTTTATTAAGATAACCTCTGCCTTGTTAAGAACAAAAACTAGACAGAGGCAATTTGACAAGGCACCTGTCAATTTAAATTATACATGATCGATTATAATAGAATTTATTTTCTTGTAAAAAAATACACGCATCATAGTACTGCATAATTTTACATAGTGATCAAACTATGTATAGGTATATTATAACGGCTTTTAAAAGCTATACCTAGAATAAATCCAAGCGTAATCGAAGTGACCGTAACACATTCATTTTAGCGGTTAGAGCAAACGTCACGAGCGCAAACTCCCACGATATTTAGATAAGATTAAGGTGACTGATGCATACGACACTAGCTATACTATGATAGATCAGCCATTAAAATAAAACGTCTGGACCAAATGGTCCATTTAAACGAATTAAACAATCCTCTTACACTTTCCGAGAAGTCGCGAGGGTAATTCTAGGAATGTCACTTCAGTAACCGCAAGAAAAAGAAATCGTTGCAAGTGACCTTAATAAAAGTTGTTGTTTAAATATTCTTTTGTTGGTAATTTTAATAGTTCTACTCTATAATTCTTCAATTGTTGTACTTCCTTCATTAAATGGGAAATCCCTTGAAGTATTTTAAAATTCTGTTGTTTACTAAAAATATTCTACGTTCTACTTTTTTTTTGAGTTCAATACATTCAATATTAAGAGTAAGAGAAACTAGTTATAAGTATAAAATATTTTTTTAAAGACCTAGCTGGATCCGCGGTTACATAGGTGGTTGATATTAATTAACTATTGTTAAAGTATTCGAGTACATATAACTGTCATTACCTTGCCGATTTTTTAACATTGAATTATAAATATGTTTTGTGGTTTTATTTCACACAACAATAAATTTATTGTTATGCATACAAACTCTCAACCCTTTCATCCTTTACTAATCTAGGTTAGGATCTAGATTATTTCATGAAGCTTGGAAGCACTTGGAGCACAAGCGAAAGACAGATTTGCTTTTGCTTGTATATAGGTACATATAACATAAAAAATAGTTGTGCGTTACACAGCAGCAACATATCACCTGGTTTAGAGAAGGACCACATTTATTGATGTTCCTTCAAAATCATTATTTTAATTTAAAAGTCTTCAAAACGATAGATTTGACTATAAAGTTTTATCACCAAATCATAAATATGATGATCATGATGAGTACAGCAAACACTTAACCTCGTTGCATCGATGATGCAAATTCGGCTGAGAAATCGCCCCGTTTCGCACACTTTCATAACAATCCAGTGATTGATTACATAAATTTGAATACTGGCTCTGTTAAAACCAAATTAAATTCATCTGCGGCGTTGGCAAAGGACGAGACATCGTCTGATAAATTACCGAAATAATGATTAAATGAGTGTTGCTTGTGCACAATAATATTCCAATGTAATGTGTGTTCGGAATGTATTATTATGGATTACGAGTGTTTAATTAAAAGAAGATCGATCAACTTTATAAAAATCATACTGGCAATTCAAGCTTAAAATACAGGAATAACCTCGTCTTGAATGCTGTTTTTTTATTGAAGATTTATGACTCTATGTACATTTGACATATATAAATAAATAAAATTCAAATGTAAAGACCAAGACAAAAGTGACATTATTATTATATAGTGAAAGTTAATGTAACAAGTATAATTAAATTTATTTTCATTATAAAAACCAATTTATCCGGTATAGTCATCCTACTTGATCTGAATGGATTTATTATTTTTTTTTATCCTTACAAACATATATCGCGGATTTTAGCATATTATATCATCCAATATAGTACATACAGTCATACACGATTTTTACTGTGTATTTAATCAAATAACTTCTTAAATGTTGCAACAAAAGTACATAATAGGAATTAGCACAACAATCTATATCTATTTCAAGTATTCTAGGAAAATTTTCACATTGCGATATTGGAATACCTTACAAACGTTCCCGTTGAAATTATATTCTTGTAAATAAACGATAAAATTTTATTATGGTTTGTTACAGGACATCGCAAATTAGTAGCAACCGCTCGAGCGTTACGAGTGGCCGCAACGGGCCTTATTATAGTAATTAACTTCAAATAAAACCGCCTCAAATTATTTTAATGCTTATTAAACACGTGTGCTGAAGCGGAGAGTTTTGGTTTACCGGCCGCCACCGGACCTATTATCGCCATTGATTCTGTGGTCGCGGTTACGGGGAACTATGGCAGGTGTATTATATTCGACTGGTTCTCATGATTATTATATCAACATTTTTGTTGAGAAATAGTATCACTGACATTTTTTATGGCTGTAAGTATGTTGGTACTACTTTGGAAGACAAAAAACTTACATCTGATCAGTTTTTTAATAATAATTACATGTAATTATTATTACAGTGCTGACAAAGGGTGAGAGCTTTTATTTTTAAGATAAGATGCCGACGTAAATCCAAATATGAGAGTACCTACTTATAAACAAATTTTCGCATTACACAAATGATATTCGATTAATTTCAAAGAGATTTCTGTTCTACCATGTCTTTCAAAACAACTCCGCCGGCCAATGAATACATCGTAAAAATTAATATGCTATACTTAATTGCAGCTTACGTAGCGAAACTGCCTCGTTCGAAATATCAGAACCAAAACGACACGAATTTTGTAGGAAGTTTCATAAGTTGCAACCGAGCAATTACATCTTAAAACATTTTTATCTGCAAATGTAAATGATTGATGTGATGCATTTATGTTTGCAAATGAAAGCTTGCGATTAATGTTTTTGCCTTCACTAAACTTAAATAAGGTCATCGGTAGCTAAGAGTTATTTATATCGGTTTTTAAAAGCAAATGTTACAATAGACTTTTAAGTGAACGACTTATAACGATATTAATACTGCGCAAAAAATTAACTTTTCGATTTTTTGTTATCTTTATTTGCATGACAATGTTTATTCAATGTTACACAATATTACATTCAAAATATTATGTTAAGTGCAGGCATATCAGAGTAAATGTTTTGACAGGTTTTACACCTTTTTAAAATTATTTATTTACGTTAATTATAAATCAAAACTCGTTATTATTAAAATAATTTTATTTTGACAACTAGTAGTCTACTTAATAAGAAAGTTCATAACTATATGATTTGGGATTTTCCAAGGTTATGTACAACATCTATTGGCTGCTTAAATGGAGATTAATTATAGTATTTAATCATTAAATTATTGAAAAATACATTTGTACACATACTTAGTTCTTTTATTAAGAGTTGTTATAAAAATATATATTGCCAAGCAAATTTCAAGTTTAAAAACTGAATACACTTACATATACAACCTTCGCAAACATTCTAAGCTCATCGTATATTTCCACTAGATAACTATTACTTGTTGAGTTTATGTGGCGTTCAAAATTGACGGAGTTTTACGAGATCCAAGATTAACACTCATTTGCATTGACACGAATAGTCCTATCGGCACAAATAACACGATTGCGCCTCTAATGATGTACTTTGTTACTTCGGGGTGAGTTAATTAAGCGAGTACTATCAATGTTTGTAACTTTCATTTACGTTCACCATGTTAATAAGGTACTTTGTACTACATAGCCTGAGCTTTAGATTAACTAGATATCACCTACAGTTCAATAAGCAAGACCTCTTTTTCTGGAATACATGTTATATATAAGACTAAATAATAGAAATTGTAACATAACAATTTTCACAAAATATTCAAAGTTCACAATAAAATCGCATGTTTACGGATATTATATAATGAATAGTAATAATTATTTATGATACAGACATAATGTGTTGTGAACTAAGGAAGGTTCTTTCAATATATTTACTATGCACATTAGCGTGGGCTTAAACAAACACTCGAGCCTACTAATGGCTAAGAGATACACAGAGTGGCAAATTTGTTAGTCAAGCAACGTGTTGCGGAACATTGTAATTTGAAGCGGCATGCAATAAACACCATGGATGTTGTAAATACTCGTAATGAACAGAAGCGCCTAATAATATATGACTTGCTCAATCTTGAATATAAAGTGAAAGGCGTATTCCTCGTTGTTCCTTTAATGTTGTTCCGATGTGAAACTCTTTCTACTGGACTTCCTGGTCGGAGCAAGCAATTTATCGACGCGAGGTACATAATTTTGCATTATTATTAGTTATATTATTCAAGTGAATTGAAGATAGATTAGAAAGTACACCTGTAGATATTTTATTGTATCGTCAGTCCAAAATGATGCACATAAAAATTTCGAAATCGATTAGTTATAATCTGTATACAGTTCAAATAGCTTTCCTTATTTTTAAATCCTGCTTTTAAGCAGAACCGTCGTTCATGACTTTCCATGAATCGGTTTTCCCGCATACGGTCATAAGAATCCGTCCGTTCACATATTTTAACCTTGTCTCGATTTAGTGATTCACTTCACCGAAATATATACAGACATAAAATACTAGCCAAGTGCAAATCACGCACCTACAGATCGGTAGTATCAGTATAGATCTGTAGCGAAGTACACATTAATAAGGGAAAATTAAAAACACGTCCTGTCAAACATTATTTCATGCACAAATTTAACTTCTCTAAAGACCCTATAAGAATAAAAATAATTTAAATGCCATTAAATTAGCGTAAAGTTGCGAAAAAATTCATACATCTGGTACAATGACAAGCTGTTTTTGCCACAGCTGAAGGAGTCAGAAAGCATGTGTATTTGGTTATTTTACTTTATAAAGTAACCAGAATGTCTACAGAGTAATCAGGAGAGGTTTATTTTAACTTCAGAATATTATATTTGAGGGTTCTTAGTGCTAGTAGGTATTATATTAATTTCGAATGTCTTACGTATATTTAAGGAAAAACCTGAGAGTACAAAAATGGACTTAAAATTTTACTTTAAATAATATTTTGGTAAAACCAAATTTATTAGAAAAATATGCAGCTTTACCTGACTATATACGACGTCTCATTTTCCATATTATAATGCTTACCCTCTATAATTATGTCTGTCTACGAAGACATACGTAATTTTTTGCTTATGAAAATGTTCAATATATATTACCTATTCCAGTTTTTACTACCACAAATGCTCTTTCTACATCATACACTAAATACATTTATGCAATAAACAATTGCCGTTAAAATGGCCAGGTGGATGGCTTAGAATTATACAAGGATCGATTATAGTGAACTAGTAATTTTGTAGCAACAAGCACGCTTCCCTAGACCGGCCTTAAGCCAATGCCGTTACTAGGAATTATGAGCTGTTGTCGCACTTTTACACCTGCCCGAGGAACCGTTTCAGCAATTGCACTAATTATCCTCCGATATACTTTATTAACTAGCTTAGTATTATATTATAGAATAGCTGATAAAATAATTAAACTCGTAGCGAAAATACCAAGTATACATAATAATTTTTCGTTTGTAATGGTTAGTAATTTTTGTTAAATATTCGCGATCTAGTTAATAGACAGGGATGCGGCTATCAGCCGGTCGGAGCACGTCAGTAATTGACGACAGGTCGGGGAACAAGACAATTATCATGATCGTAGTTCCAGTCTGTAATTGGAAACACCAAGCATCCTATAATTTCGCATTCGCGTGCCATCTCATAACGGGCGCACACCTGATGATTGCACTCTTAATTAACACAATAGGAGCAGATGAGTTCATAACTTAAAATAAAGTATACATTTTTAACGAGCACTCGCTTTAATCCTTACTCCGATCTATATAAATTATCTTCTTCCTTTTAATTCAGGCTTGACTGTCGCTATCAGAATTCAAGATTTTCCAGTTTTTTAGTAGGTATCAATAAATATTATTATCTTATTGTATTTGCAATACTTTAAATGGTATCAAAAACATTCGTAAAACAAACTTAATATTCCTTATACAATTAGTTCTAGTAAAGAAGATGAATTTTCTGATGCCTTTTTACGAATTAACAGAATGAAAAAAATGAATGAATGTTAAAAGTTAAAATATATAATATTACTTTGAGGGTACTTAGGTAACCACTAGTTCGAAGTCTTGTCGAACTACTAAAAACGAGGGAGTCATCATATTATATAAAAAAACATGTTTTGTTACTCATGTAATTTAAATAACTCCTTATATAAAGCACATTACAGTTTAAAATTAATTTGCTAAATTTATTTAATCAGTATTCATATCGCAACTATTTTACATAAATAGATAGGTTGTTATTTTTCCTAAATTAGCATAAGATTGTAAATAAAAAAGCACCTGATGCAATAATAAAAATATATTAAGCATGTTTGCGTTTTTACTCACAGTATTTTTAGTAGAATACATTTTAGTAACTCCGGATGTCATTACTTATAAGCTAATCTTTATGCAGATATTCAACTGCACAAATGCTAATTTACCATCTATTGGTTGAGCAACTACGTCAGTGCGACAGCACGCAACATAAATAAGGTGCATCTTACATATATTAGGCTAATAAAGGCGTTGTGTAAGGTTCACGTGGAGCTGTACAGGTACTGCAAGTTGTAGTTACAGCGTGGCAACGAACTTCGGGCCGTCGGGTGCGCCCGCGCCGCCAAACGCCAAAGCACTGTCTAATTAAGCGCGGCTCCAACTAATTTGACGCAAGAGTACCACGTAATGAATAGTATCGCACACGTTTATCGGCTCTTGTCGGAGTCTGCCTAGTTTCTAGACTCACCCACGTCGCCAATGTTTAGTATGGCAGAAACAAAAACTATATACACACGATATATTCGAGTAATATAATCGATATTTTATTTTACGATTCTAGACAAATTAGTTAATTTATACAAATATTTTCCTAAACGCGGATTATTAATCAATTGACGCAGGTTTTTATACATTTCCGTGATGAATGCAAGATTTACGAGACGTAATATTTAGTTTTACATATTTAAATAGTACCTAATTAGATGGATTAATTATTTTAATAATGATTACAGGAAAAATATAATTTAAATTCTTTCTGTAACTTACAAATAGAATTTAAACCAAATAGTTTTGGATAATAGAATATTTTTTTTTACTTTATTGTAGGTATGGTCAGGAAAATATAGATTTAATGATTTATTAATTAATATAGCATTTTCATATACAAATTTACACTTAAGATAATACATGACGTCCCGGTGGCAATCAATTTTGTCAAGCATTAACATTTACGTTACAAAACAAGTATAATTCATGTATTTAACATATTACCAGCGACGATTTAAATAAATTTAATCGTGAGTAAGTATATATGATATCAAAACTCATTTGAAGTAAGAAGATTTCATGTGCATTGAGATTGAAGTCACGAAAAAATTCGGGTTAATACAACAAACTTAAAAGCAGAGCACTCGCCATATTGGTCTGACTGTATTGAAATTAAAATTGAAAAATAATGATAAGAAGCTTTTATAAAAATAGTATATACGTCGTTTGAATCAACATAATATAGTTAGGAAATAACGTTTATCCATATCATTTCATATATCAAAATTTTAATGCGCTGTTTACTTTTTTTTTCATAATTCCATTCATACCTGGTGCCCCATGCAAATATAAAAAACTCACATGTTACTTGCAATTATGCAAGTACGATGTATTTGTTCAAAATGTCATTTCAGCGAATGTTTGTTAGTTAGGTAGTTAGTTATTGATTCGAAATTCTCTGTTTAAGTATTTTTGAAACTTCTACATATGAAAAGCCACGCTATTTATGTCAGTCTATATGAAAATCGGAAACATATATCTAAAAACGGATTATACGAGTGTAAAACTGCAGAATACAGCTAGTCTGTTGGTAGTTATATATTCGCAAAGGGGATAAGGAAATGAAAATGTAGGTATATTAATTAAAAAAATATATAATTATAAATGTATATTTTCAACTTGTTAACATAGTTTTACGAGCTTAACATTAATAATAAAAACAATATTTAAGATTTATTTTACTTACAAAAACGTGTTTATAATTATGAAGCTCAGACAAGTTGTTATAATATTAAGAAAATTGTTGCGCTAATTTAAATTATGTTGCGTTCTTTAGGGAATTGTTGATTTATTTTCCTAAGACTGTTTTACCTTTAAATAAATAAAATATACTCAAAAGTTTTTTTTTGACCAGGTAAATCTACGTCTGGTTTTATATGAATGAGGCTTAACCTGGAATTGTTGTGTTTATAAAGAAGTTTATTACGTTATGGAAGCCGTGATTCCAATTTTCTTGATATGTATGATTTCTTAATTTAGTAAGTTTAGACAATTTTAAATTTAGCACATAAAATGAATTAACTTAAAATTTGTATATACTATAGAATATAATCTCCATTACGAACTGAACTTTACAAAATTACAAAATTTCATTAAAACTCCGAACTTAATAAGTTGTTATTATTGAAAACAAAGCTTTTGTACACCGTGAAGCAATTCAATTACCACAAAATATTGTTACAACCCTCAGAATGTTGATGATAGCTGATACTAAATGCCATAGTGCGCTTGTATTGATTCCTAAAAGTGATTTCGCATGACATGACTTTATTGGTGTACACGATTCTGTAAATATTGTAGTTATAAATATTAATATCGTGCTTCTACAACGCATTATTTCACAACACACACGGATAGGTCGTGTCAAAGTACGGAATATATTTCAAAGGACTGGATTCGTTATATAAGACGCAATCATGATTCTGTATAAATTTTAAACAATGTGAAATGTTGTCTTGGTCCGAATCTGAAGATTTATAAGTACATGATCGCTGTTAATTATTCCAAAGAGGACTCACGATTGCTTCTTACAGGGCTTTAGCCTAGTTTAGTTCCATTTGTTTGTGGGAATACCGTTGGGTCGCTAATAGGTGCAATTAGTTTAAATAGTTTCTTTAATTTGCTTAAATCGATACATTATTATTTTGGTATTTCATTTATTCGAAATCTCTTAACATTATATTAACTTATTATCGATAATTTTAAATTAAATAAAAATAGTAGTACTTTCTCAAAACTTAAAATAACTTGAAAATAATTGTACGTGAAACATATAGACAACAAGAATGATTGTACTGCACGTTTTTCAAGTATTTAATGTTTGCACATTAATTTAAGCGGAAAGAAAATTATAATAATTTCACTTAATTACACCATTTATTCCGTAGCGAGGCCGCGCGGATACACTTCGTCTTGTGATCGCTGTTTATCACTCGTTACCTACCTTCATATTTATAAACAGAACGATAAACGATGGCAAACAAT
The DNA here is from genome assembly GCA_018238005.1 of Eurema mandarina. Classification (NCBI taxonomy): domain Eukaryota; kingdom Metazoa; phylum Arthropoda; class Insecta; order Lepidoptera; family Pieridae; genus Eurema; species Eurema mandarina. The sequence goes on along the minus strand of DWAJ01000152.1, from coordinate 14,955 downwards.
TAAAAGCATTTACGTGTTCAATTCGTCTCTTTCATTCATCGTGAATGCTCTTAAAAACCAACCGAATTCTTAATGGTTATTACGGCGATAATAAAAGTTATTTTGTTTTATGTAACGGTGGACAACTGAGCACGAGATAGGCCTGATGGTAAATAGGGAGAAAGGAAAGAATCGTCACCAAGGGGAATATAGGGTAGGATAAAGGAGGGCGGGATAGCAAAAATGAACCTCCTAAGCTCGCATTTACCGACCGAACACATGAGAGATGACTCTGATGATTTTGGGAGTTGACTCTTTTTATTCGAAATGCATCGCGAAACGGAACTTATTAATCCCTATAGGATACTCTTCTCGTAGTGAATAAAACGTGGTTATAAAATAGCAATCAAAATATAATTAGAAGGACACATGTAAAAGCTGCAATTTAAACACACACGATTGTTTTATTAGGCAGGGGCCGTAAAATGTAATGTTTAGTGCTTCACGATCCCGCCCTGCTCAATGTCTACAATACTCGTAAGTGATTTTTGCGAGTGAATGTTGCAATTCATAAATTCTTATATTTATTGCAGCTTATCCAATGAAAGAGGAGACTGAGCCGATAAGTTAATAATGTACTTATCAAAAAATTGATATAACTGATTTAACGGACTGGAATTATGTTCATTATAGTACAATAAAAAATTAAAACTAAAAATGAAAAGAACGAAATTTGTGCATATAACTTTTTTTTTTTTGAAATGTTCAATTATAGTTAAGAGAAGGTATATTTGTATCTATCCTTGTTTTACTAGTTAACTATAAATAATTAAATACATATATTGCTAAAAAATTCCAATATATTGGTTTTACTTACACGTGCTCAAATTTATTTTATAATTTCACCTTGTTTAAATTTAATTTATTTGAAAATATGGCCATTTTGGCCTTTCATCCTCAATCAATACGATTACTCCGGTCAGATAATCATTTGCTGTTATTACGGCGGTATGGCCTTATTTACGAAGGTTGTCAATTTGCTTACGATAAATTTCTGGTAAATTGTTCAACGTGTTCAATACTTCAATCGGATTTAATGTGTTACAGGAAGTATTCGTTTCACGAGCTGGCGTGTCACCTGATTGTGAACAGTTATCATCGCCAGAAATATACATGCACAAACTAAAACTATAATAATGAAACCGGACAAAGAAAGGCTACGAAACAAAAAACACTTACAATTTAGCGCGTATATAGCAGTTCTGATTGATTTTTAAATAAATTATTGAGAGACGAACAAGACGGGCTGCATTTCAATGCAGACCCTGAAATCATAATTTAATTAATATTAAGGTAGGTCAAATTAGACTGGTTCATCCTGCTTAATTCGACAGTTACTTCGGTAATAAAATTCTAGCAACATCGAGTAAAAGTTGTAGGTATAATAAGAGTCATTTAAAAGTAATCACTGTTCGCAAACTTAGCAAAAAACGTAATAAATAAATAAAATGTTTAAATTTCTCTCACTCGGAGTTACACGTTCAGTGAAGCTTAAAATACTAAGAGGCAAAAAATTAATGCTTGAGTCTGATTTAATCGCATCATCCGATACTATTATTAATTTCTTATGATGCATATCAGCGTAATTCGGAGTCGGGCATTGATGATTCTCACGTTACAAATATTACTAGCTATTCTATCATATATCAGATAAGACACTTCAATAGAAAATTAACTGTAAGCCATTTGAATAGGACGACTCACGATAAGGTCGGAATTTATTTATTAAAATTTAAATGTTTTCCAAATATGGTACTGATTGATTAATCCGTAATAGTTTACAATTGTAATAACGTCACAATAAATCTTATAGACGATGTGTGTTGATTGAACTATAAGGAAACTTAAATCGGAAAATTTTTATACGCTTAATTGATCAATCAGAAACTTGCAGACTAATTAATGGCAATATTTTAAACAGTTTTGTTAAAATTGTTTTAGTGTTGTATTTTTAAAACTTGCATTTTAAATTTTTAATTCATGTGATGTTACATTGTATGAAGAACAATCTACATGACATCGAAATTGGAACCAAAAGTGCGAGATGTTGGTTTCGAATTTAATTGGTCACTTAAATCGAAACTTCCGTAATGTCATACCTGCGAGCAACCCACAAAGGTGATGTGTTAAACAGTTTGACCAAGGAAGTAATTACTCTTGACCGATTTAACATTGCTTGCTCCTTAAGCAATTTATTCAATATTAATATGTATAACGTATCATTTCGATTGAGAAGTCTGCATTCCAATGCCTAATGATATCCTGATACCTAATGCTTGTAAAAAGTGTGATTAAATTTATGTCATTGCATTATTAGATGCAAATGGAGCGTGGTCCTTTCGCACGGAGGACCGGTGAGTTATTAAGACGCGGATAATAGAAGATTGCTTGCAAACAAGGCCAGGTCAGTCGCCACCGCGCCGTCGGCACGGATCCACAATCACCTCTAAATCCTTGACCCATCCAGAAGAGGCTACTCAAATAGAATGCATCGTAGCTGTCACCGTACTTAGATAAATAGGTATTTAGAACGCCGCTCTCCGTGGGAACCGAGAGCAACTGATAGCCGTGTCCGACGGCATTCGCAGTTCGCACCCGCCAAATCCACTTATAGAAACAACGTCGCGATACAAACAATGAATTTTCTAATCGAACCGTTTGGTTGCTTAATTTTGGTACAGCTATCTGAGCATCAATCTACGCTTTTATTTTAAAATAAACATAAAGCTATACAAAACTGAACTCTAAATTATAACTTTTACGACTCAGTTTGATGTTTGAATTAAAGGTCATTGCAAAGTGATCTTTGTTGAGTTTCTTATAAGGTTCACGAAAACAGTGTTTTGAAGCGCCGTTCGAGTTTAGAGGAAAGGCTGCACGCTGCGAGATGTCATCTCGATCTCCCGCTGTGACCTGCGAACAATATTGTCTCTGCTTAAGTGTATTGTAAATTTTAAAATCAATTCATATTCATTGTGGCATTATAAAACTTACAAGACGGAAGAGTTGCATTGCCAAAAAAATACTGAACAAAATTTTTTTGCAACATAAGCTTATCTTTATTCAATAAAATAATTAATTATCGTAAGTCGTTTTTCTTCAGTAATTAAAACATTGATCTATAAAAAAACCCTACATGCAAACGAATATTGAGTTAAATGGACTTTATAATTAAGAATCCAATAAAGTTATTAATTGCCTTTTGGTCCAGACTTGAAAGTGATACAAACAGGTTGTCTGGCCGAAACAAATTTATGATAACACGGTTTATCAATAACAACTATTGATCTAATCAATACGACAACATTAATTATTCTGATTACAGCAATTTCGGCATGAACAAATTTCCATTTATAAAATAAGTATTTTAATGGCCAGCTTTTTTACAGTTTTATGAGAACATCAGTGTTAACTATTTTAAAAATAAATAATAATTTTAAGTCTCCGTATAATTTAAATGACTTTAATTTGGATCCTACGAAATACAAGTTCTATATAGTCCATCCATCCATATATACAAAGCTGAAGAGTTTGTTTGTTTGTTTGTTTGTTTGAACGCGCTAATCTTAGGAACTACTGGTTCAAATTGAAAAATTCTTTCTGACAATTTATCGAGGAAGGCTTTAGGCTACATAACATCACGCTGCGACTAGGAGCGAAGATATAATGGAAAATGTGGAAAAAACGAGGAAAATTATTCATCTTTGAGGGTTTTAATTATTCCTCTTTAAATGATCTAAAAAAAAGTTCGACAGTATGTGTCTATCTTCTAAGATTGACTCACTATAACATAATACATAATAGAAATAGATCCGACGGGGACGAAGTCGCGAGCAACAGCTAGTAGTCCATAAGGGAGAACATGATTATTAATATATTACAGTGTCATGACATAAATAATTTTTAAGCACAACGAAGGGGAAACGTGACGAGATCCGATATTAAGATACAACACCATAGAAAGCACATCATAAACATTAACGAGTTCGCGCGATTAAAATCTTTTTAACATTATCGACAACACTTATTTCTCTGCAAATGGCTTTTGAAATTTATATACGTATTAAACTGATGAAAAATATTGTTCACACAATGGAATGGGATTAAATGGCTACTGTTAAACGTAATTTGATTTGAAAGAAAGTCTTTAATGACATAAATGTTATAAAATTTAAACAACGTCCGAATCGCCTCTCACCCGCGCACTCCCACGATCGCTTGCGTTTATTAATAGATGGATATCTCATAACAGACGAGGTGTTTCGTATTTTGCATAGCGGCTAGAAATTTTATAATTAATATTTACATGTCTATTGTAAATAATCGTCACTTTTTAGGTTCCTTATTCCTCGTTGAAATTGTTTTAAGCAATTTGTTTTGTTGTAATAAGTAGAAGATTTATTTATAATAAAATAAATTATTTAAAAACATAATAATCATAAAAAAATGTTGCATCTGCAAATCAACGTGTATATTTAATATATAACGAAGCAATTTGTTATAGTCAAAGTTTTAGATATATTAATGCAGTTCCAAACGAGTTGTTAAAAGCATAAGAAAAATACATAAATCGTTTGTTGTCCAATTGAATCCACTTCCTGCATGGACCGGTCGCGGCGCGCCGAGCGGCGGCCACTACCAAATCGGCGTTCTGATATTCTTTTTATTCATAAAATAAAATAGAGCAAAAAATCCTCCTTGTTTTTGTACACGGCGACCTTGCAATTGAGTGATTTATACACCTAATGAACAGGAAAGTAACGAATCGCACCCATTACGTCCAAACAACTGTATGCACGAATGCTATTATTAATTTTCCCTAAAACCACTTCCTAGACAAGCCGAATGACTCGTGATTCAATATTTCACTGTTAGACCTTTTGAGATTTTACTTTTACTTTTGTTCAATAACGTTCGAGATGAATATTTATGAGATTCACATAAGTCATCCGACGGCGTCTGTATTTTTATTATAATATATTTAAACAAACGAGTTTATCATGATTGTTTAAAGTTTTAAATGCATGCCAAATTTGCATTTACATACATAAATATAATTTTTAAAGCTTTAGCTTTAAGACGATTTTACTTATTTTGTTTAATAACTTGTTGAATTTTTTACTAAACAATTGAACACATTTTCGAATGTTATAACAATGAATGGCTCATTAAAATTTATTATCGATATGACTTAGTGTAGTGAATACAGCTCAAAAGAAAGAGCTTTGGGCACTAGCATGAAATTACGAATGGTTTGATGCGGCGTTATTATTTATATTTATAAAATAATAAAACTTCTATGTACTATCATAAAACGAGGACATTTTTTATTTCAATTTAACTGTAAGTTTTTGTATTTGTTACCTCAAAATGTTTGCACAGGTGAGCTTATGATGACTCTTGTCCATTCCAATGTAGAGGTATTCTATCTGAAGGAGCTATGCTGTCACGCTGATTTCCTTTTAGAATTTGCGACTGTCTTGTCTTTTTCTCACTTTCTTTCACTCTTTGTCTTTTGCTCACTAAAAGAAAACATATAAAATTAAAACTTAAATTCCCAGTTGAATTCGATCGTTATTTGTTTAAAATTATTTAAAGCACAGCTCAAATCGAACTTAATATTCAACAATGTTATATTAAAATAGCACATCTACAATGTGAACGTAATCCGCCGTTAGCAATGCGTCCACTTTCCGCTAGAAAGTCGTTTATCAATCCGATTGTCTGCGCCTCGCGACCACGCCCGCCACTGCCCATCTCATTGTGCCCGCAGTCACGCTAATAGAATCTCTGAAACTCATCTATAGCTTATTAAAATCATTGAAAAAACATTTTTAAATTATATCTCGGATTGACGTTTCTAGTATGAGTCATGAAAGTCACAAAAAGTTATCCCAAGAATAATAAAAATACGAATAGAAAGTATTTTATTAATAACAATGTAGGCTTCATAATTAAAAAAAACATACAAGAATGTGCAGTGAAAATAAATATAAATATCCAACAACATTGCCGGACAAAGAGTCCGTTACTATTTAATTTACAATATGGAAACTTCACGTAGCGTTAAGGCTATTTTATTATTTGTCCACAGACAGGTGTAGGAGAAAGAGTACAACGTATTTATTCATATGAAGTTTTAAAATGAAAGGGATTTCACTATTTATTTTAAAACCATATTAGGTTTATAAAGATATGCAGGCTTCACATATAAAATTAAAAACAATTTATTCGTACAATTTACTGGGTAAAAAATATAAATACGTTTGGACGTAGACCTACTAATAAATACTTCGCAATTGAATAATTAAGAGGTATTATTTTAAACATTCCAATATTTACAATAAATCAAATCGAGTTAATAGACCTTGGTTTGATATCAACGCATCAAAAAGGCGGTTATCAACACAACAATAAGGTACATCCTGACAGCTTCGATATCTCAAGGTTTATTTTTAAACAAGGCTGCCGAGACGAGGTCAAAATATTAAACAAATATAAGTACTAAGTAATAAATAGAAATAAGCCGCAATTGCGTGAGTACTTGAATACAATTAAAGTTTTATTGTCACAATGTGAGTCACGAACCGTGAGTTGCATTAGAATACCTCCCGCGTCGCTGGCGCTAATTTCAATACTCTTATTTTTATATTCAGTTTTAATTAACGAGATATGCGATTGTACCTAATAGAAATGCAATGTATATATTGAATCGAATTCGTATAGTAACGTGAGTTACGAATTATGGGCGGCAATATTTTTTATGTTATAGTGTGAAATTTTGAAGAATGTTTTTGATGATAAGTGATGAACTAACATCTTATATTCACAAACATAACAGAAAAAGATGGATATTTGACAAAAGTAATACACAGAACAGAAAAACAATACCAAACTATTCCTTGATGACGATATTCTGTGGAAGACCCTTTCTTCCAGTCGTCCCATTTTTTCTGACTAATTATGCCCACATCGGTAGGCGAAAACAGAAGATTACGTAGGACGTACAGTGGAACACCGCGGGGTTCCACTGTCCAGCATTTCGCCGGAGTCACGGGTGCTCATTGCAGAAAAGACTGCATCGCTGTTGTAAACTAATTCGTTTCATAATTTTCTTATACATAAATAAATTAAAAAGTATTTATCGTTTTGTTATTTGTTATTAGAAATGAAAGAAAACGTATCTAAGAAACTACAAGAAAAAAATTATACTTAAGCGTATTTGGATTTAATAAAAACAATTTAAATACGAAATAAAAAAACTTACATCTTTTAAATACTATTCAGATAAATATGATTAAATAAATAGATTTTTATTATCTGAGCAAATGCCAATCTCTAAATATATATGCATGTTGCAGCGTTGAACTCTTTTATACTGTTCTTCGTAATGTATCGCGATAAACATATTATATACTAGCTGTGCCCGCGACTTCGCCCGCGTAGAAAAGTAACTTTGGGCAGCATGTTTTAAAATGCCTAACCCGCGCCAACAAACGTTCAGGAAGTTCAACGTGATTCTTTAAATTGCCATAACTTTTTTATTTATCAACCGATTGGTATGAATTAAACACGAAATGTTAGGTGAAGCTTACCACAATATATCATTGAAAACCCCATCTAGATAGGATAAGCCGTTTCTGAGATTACAACAAACAGACAAACAAACAAACAGACAAACAGACAAAAATTCCAAAAATCATTGTTTTGGGTTCTATTGCGTTAATAAAGGTCTCCTATAATATTTTTTCTCATATATCTTCCATGTACAGACAGCGACTCGTTACGTTTTTATGAAATGTATAGTAAGTATATATTGGCATAAATTAATGTTCTTACTGCTAAAGACTAAAAAAAAGTAAAAAGCTCTCTTAAATAGAAAAAAAATAAACAAATTTATTAATTTGTTAATTATGTATTTAAATATATAGAAATTATACATTTGTTATCAAACGAAACCTTTTTTGTACTTAGTTACTACAAACGTTTTTTATTTGCGATTCTTCGCTTGTACTGTAGCCCGATGCATCGAATTAATAATAAAAATGGCCGCCGCCCAACTCGGAACCAGTCTAAAGCGACCGTTTGTCCGGATCGTCCTAGACATTCATGCATAATAAATAATTGCGCAGGTGGATGCGCACGCGCAGCCATAGAAATAGGCACATTGCAATTATTCAGTACAGTTATCCCTAATGAGTCATTTCGCTGTGTAAATACGACTCGTGCCGGGTGCACACGTACAGGGTGGAATTATTCTACTCGTGTAGGTTTATTTATAGAAAACTTCATTTTAAAGTCTTTTGTTAAGAATGCTTTGTCGGGTTGATGCGGCGTGTTTATGTAATTTTCAAGATATATAGAAGTTATTTTCATTCTAAAGTTAGTTATAACTATGATACCTTATAGTAGGAAATTAAATATTTTAATAAGGCAACATCAACCAAAATATATTAAAAAAAAATTTTTTGTTTAAAATGCATACCTGCAATACCAGGGCGAGGAAAAGCAGTCGCAAACTGACTAAAATCCCACAGTTTTCCACTATGCCGCCTACACCGTATAAAGCTGATTCTTGTAGACTCTTCCGCAGCCCCGTTAGCAGATTTCCATCACCGGTCTTGATTAGTATAAGACTGATATATAATACCTCTACTGTACCTAAAAAGAATAAATAGAACATCAATTCACAGCCTTCCCGGATCGTTACGTATGAAAGGTATGCTCCCGATCCATCATTCAGCGTCCCTAAGGAGGTAAATTGCCAGTACGTAGCACAAACTTATCATACGATTTATAATGTCTTGTAAAACACCTACATAATTCGGTTAGCTTTTTCTGATAAAATTTATAAATAAATATTACTTGTAAATAAAGCCTACAATCTTAAGTATCTGCGTACATGTCAAGTGTTTACTTTACAAGTCATCGGATTTTGCGCGTAACATAATGTTAATGTGTTTAAAATCTAGTACTACCTACTCATAACATTTGTATGTATGTGATCATGAGAGATAAAAATAAAAATTTAGTAACAATTCAAGTAGACTTAAATAAACCTCTTTAAAAATAAAAGTATTCAGAACAATAATTCCATAAAAACTAACTAACGTATTAAACCATAACACGTGTTAATAATAATAATAATATTCGGTTAACTTCTACGGTTAACATACGAATAATTTTGCAAAAAGTACAATGTAGTAAGTAGAAACTATTATCTTTCGTGAGTTAAGTACATAAAGTAAAGGGCTGCCTGCAAATACAATATTCAGTTATTCAATTGTCGGAACACATATATAAAATATTCCATTGAATGTAAAATACGAAACAACGAATAGTTACGAGAAATCTTTTACGTGTCTTTTATCTTTATAATTATAAGTAGATATGTAGATAAAATAATATATTAAATAATTTTATTTTAAAACATTTAATTTTTATTTCCATGTTGCAGATTTATAAAAATGTGTGCAGTGTTAAAAATTTTTGATCCACATCTAAAACTGCATTAATTGTAGAATTTAAAGGTACTAACTAGTAACATATTATCAATGCAATTAAATCTAAATAAAACGATTTATATGATACGTGAGTATATATCAAATGGATTAATTGTTTAATTCACCTTCATTTGGGACACTGTACTGGCCTGACAGGCTACCAGCTATTTACATACCGGCTCCACTATCGATGTAATCTAGCTTAGATGGTGATGAATTGTTTTCTTGACGTTAAACGGTTGGGAATGAGACAAACAAACGACTTCTAAGCTTGTGTTTCAAATGTTATATGCATATGCATATTATCAGTCTAGTTAGAGATATTTTTATTTATTGGCAGGCTGTCACGATTGCTAATGTCATCTTAATGTGTAATATATTATGATTTAATATTGTCAGCCTTTCGTGCCTCAAGAACAATATAGACCATTTAAATTTGAATTAATTTATACAATATACAAATCAAATATCTAATAAAGTAATATGTATATACCTACCCACCTTTTTATATTTTTTGTATAATAAATCACAGTGATAATTAATTCTTTAGACATAAAAACAACCGAGACTCTCCTTAACAGGATTAAACTCGTCAGGTTTTCAATTAAAAGTGAACTTGAATATAGAGTGTGTATAGTGTAGACAGAGGACGTGAACCGTAGACAGTAGAGGAAGGATAAAAGGGGTTGTATGAGACAAAAGCGGAGGTCGGGCGAGCGTGCGGCTCCCGGCAGCGGGTCAGGGGTTAAGCGATACTTTATTTTGAATAATTTATATGTCTTAGCGCGATAGACGGCGTGCTCCGCCTTGTACTGTTTATGGTAATGCTGGGTATCGCGCATTGCAAATTCGCTGAATGTGTTGCCCGAGCAACGGGTTACGGCGATAAGCGCTCCCCGGAATGTACTTAAGTTCTAACAAATTCCACTGTTTCTGGATAAACATTTTACATTCAATTTAACTATTTGTAAACGCTATTGTATGAACTGTTGAAACTGTTCATAACCACTGTAAAAAGACTATTATAAATTACCTAATGTGCTAACGCAAGAGTTGTCCAAATCTGTATCACATACGAATTATGGACATGCGATAAAAAAGAAATAATTAAAATTAAAGGTTCACTTCCATCCCGGGAGAGACAAGTCGGACGCGGCGCACAATTGAGAGTTTAAATTCACTTTTAAGAAACTGTCATTAATCAAAATTAATGGAGTTATTATCGCACTGGAACTTTCAAAAAATATTTATTGCGAACATAAATCAGTTTTAAGGGCCATAACGAACTGCGGCGAGCTTTCTAGGACGAGCCTTACAAATCGCACTACAATAATAATTACCAATATGAATCGGGAATTCGTTTATATTAAATCAGTATTCATTTTAAGTAAAAATTGTTCATGTTGCTTAAAAATGCATAAGCTAAAATTTAATAATTAGCCACAAGACAAAACACGTAAGATTTATGATTGCCAAAAACATAACTCATTTTAGTTTATTATTGCATATTCAAAAATATTACACAAATGTTTATATTATACAGTTATAATAAATGATAGATGGCCGATGCAACTTCTATTACAAGGCGGCAAGTATTCATTCAGTCAAAATGGTTTATCGCAACAATCTCCGCTGTTTTGCATATCGAGGCGAAAAGAGAGACAGATGTTTCGTCATTTTTATATTAGTGATTTATAGGTGCTTTAGATAACACGCCGATAGCGCTCGAGCGGAGAAAAGTTGCTTAATTCAAATAGCGAACAATATGAAGTGATATTTTTAATAGATAATGATGTTGATGGACGACAAAGCCCGCTAGCTAGCAGTGGGTCGCGCGGCGCGCCGGTCGTGCACTCGCTGTGGGAAATATTTGGATCGCGGCGATACTTCACTTTTGCAATAATTACATACTGTCACTATTTTGTACACATGAATATTCATGATTTACAGATTATCTAACCGCTATGGATACGCCAATTATATTATAAAGCAACATGGACATTTATCAATCAGTAAATTAATAGCGAATTTAAATTTGATTCATTTTTATTATTGATATATAACGTCTTTATTATTGTAACAGTACATACATAGCTTTAAATAACCGTATTTATTTGAAAGGCTAACACAAGATCGAATTCAGCAGTTTAGTTAAATAATACAATTTTTGAAAATAACTGCAATATTTAGTTTAAATAAAAGCCTTGCTTAAATAAATTAACAAAAATATTGATATAGAATTACAAAGCAAATAATATCGTTAAGATGAAGAAATTGACAGCTGACACAGTAAGCTCGGCTTGATTATAATTGGCAGTATATTAACAAACAAAGTGGCATGAGAGGCGACCTGTCGACATATTTATGGTCCCGGGCCATCTGACCCGTCGACGGCTCCACGAAAGCTTACGCAGGTCGACTTGAAACGTTAAAGTTGAAACACTTTCTACCTCCGCGCCAATACTTTTCATCGATCATACTCATTTTCTCGGCCAATTTTGATTCATCTACCCGATTCGAGGTCAAACATCAACGGATTTAATTACCAAAATTTAATAAAATTATCAACGTTGTTCAACCAACTTAATTGATAGTATGGGCTTTTAGTTATGAAACTCCGTTTTTGTTAATAAGTTAAAAGTAAAATCATTTCTTACAGATGTAACTGTCATATCTATACATTTACTAAGAAACCATTACCATTAAGTAAAAATGTCTAATCTTCATACTTCAATCTGTATCTAATTAATGGAAATTTTAAAAACTAAAAAAAGGTATAAGAGCTAATTCATACAAATCGAACTATTTATATTTGTTGTAACATAACGTAAAGTAAACATTAATCGAAATAATTTATTAACCAGTAATGATGGTTTGTTGCGGAATATTTAGAAGATAAAACTAGTTCCGTCAAATAAATCATGTAATAGTCGTGTACAATTAATTTTGTAACAGTGTTACGGATCTAGTATTCCACTTTAAATGGCCTCTTGTAGTAGCGCCACGCCGAACCAAAATTTTATTTTCGGCCATAACATTTGCATTTCTGTAACGACATCAGCGTCAGTAACTCATACATATTTATAAGCATAATTTATGGCTTTGTTTATAGTAAATCTTAAAAGCTCGTTTTGATATCAGTGTAATTGCACTATTGTGTTTTCACCGAAAATATTTACTTTGCAAGAAACGTAATTAGCTCTGACGTACAGAGTTAATAACACGGGAGGTAGCGTGTAATTTGTTTACGAGAATCACATCTTATTCTGTGAATTTGCAGCCATCAAAAATATACTTATAAATATTTTTTTTGTGTATTTATAATTTAAATATATTAGAGAGAAACAAATAAATTGAAAATCTTATAGTAATATTTTATTAGTAGCCTGAAATGTGTTCGCGTGAAAACCGGTACAACGGACACTCGTACGATGAGTGAGAGACAGAAGGACAAACTCAAGGCAAAACTAATGAAAAAAAGCTAATGACATCCATAACGGATGAATATTTAATTTGTGCAACAAGATTTTATTTTTATACCTGCTTAATGAAGTCTGGCTTTAGTTTACTGTGTCATAAAAAAACAATAATATTTGATTTTAAAGTAATACATAATTAATACAGTGCATAATTATTGAAAGACGAATATTTTCAACAGTTCCTTATATTAAGTGTCAATAATAATTTATAGAGTACTTGTCAGTCTTATAATTCCGTGTTTACCCATCCCTGTCGGTGTTACTTATTCGAAAGGAGATAAAGTTGGTATAAATCATTGTTAGCAAAACAACAAGATAAAGATAAGCGCGACTATGAAATACGAGTCGTGTCGGTGTCGTTTAACGGACAAGAAGACAAGAACATAAGAACTTTGTAACGTTTCGCAAATTATGCTCTTACGAACATCCGAGTCCCGACTACGAAGCGCAACGTTTATTTCTAACATTTGTTAACAATGTTCACCTTTCTTTAAGCATGTCTTTCTCTCCTGCAAATCTTTGTAGCCAATTAAAGTCAACACTTTGAACATTACTACTATAGCGGAACTGACGATGGATTTCAACGCATACATTCTTTTATTTATTACGTAATGCAATTTCACCAAATTAATGTAGGTCAATCTGATAAAAAGGGGCTATTGAAGACTGAAATCAATAGCATTAATCGCGGCATGCAAAAAGGCCTCGGCCTCACGCAGAGCTTACGACAGCACCTTCCACCGCCAAATTGTGTTCTCTTGAATCATACGTTAGCGAAGAAATGGTGAATAAATTTGTTCTGTCAATAAAGATATCGATCAAAATTACAGGTTTCCGTTGTTTTAACAAATATGTACTGCGGAACGATCCGGGTGGCCGCGTGGCTCTTCCGCGGAATTAAGTAATGGCTGGGTAATATAATAATGGCCGTTCACAAAACCGGGAACAACCTCGTTACATCGGGTATACCGAATAACGTTTTAGTAAACATGTATGTGTCATGCGCCATAACACTTATTACAAAATATCTAGTGCTTTATATAGGTATCAAATTGTGGCTAGTATCTATGTTATTATTTACTCATTATCAACTCTTTTTCTTTCATAATAAACGCTTAAATATAACGGCACTTAAATAATTTCATGGTTCGGCAAAAGTTCTTTAAAATAGCTGGCACACAATCGAGCTCTCAATCAGCGAGTTCCAAAGCGAATGCAATATTTTGCATCTCTTTAGGCCGTTGCGTCGTCGTCATTGAACTTTTGCTCCCAATGTGACACGAATAATTATGATGATCGAAAAGAAGTTAATTTTTTAATAATGAACTACGTGAAAGTCATGGCAGGTCATTTTTCATGCAGTTGCAATAATTACACTTTTTTGACATTTTGAAATTGTAGTTTTTGTTAATATTGACGTCATGCTAAGTAAAAAATTCGTTAAATATTATTTAAAGGCTAATTGTTTATGATGAAATCAACTTCACTCCATTATCAGATAAGTCTATTATGAAACTTTATTTTCAACACTGATCTAATACATGTCTAGTAATTTGTTAGACTTTGTTATTTTTATATAATAAACCATTGAGATATTATTCTATTAGCAGATGCAAATAATTTGGTTCATTTGCAATTCGTCTCAATCAAGATTAGTTATGAGTTATGACACTGAAAATATCGAAATGATTAATAATAAAATACGGAAATTATTAGATCTATATAAACCAAAAAACAAAGATTAACAAATATAAAACTATGTTGAAAATAATGAAGATAATAAGGTCCTGTACGGGATTTACTCCCGTTATGAAGTTGACACAGGTCTCATTAACGCCTTGCGTAAACTCGAAAGCGGCCCTTAGGGCACTTGTTGCCAGAGACAAGCGACGCAAATTACTTTGGCACCGTTTGACGGCGGGAAATTTCATTAC